>OMKY01052444.1:0-17419 GCA_900302395.1 Bregmaceros cantori | reverse complement strand
CACCCTCACCCCCACCCCCTGTATGCGTGCATGTGCCGAATGCCTAAATGAATTTGCAGGCTGATGCACTACAATTTCATGGGATACAATCAATGGAGGTGTGTGCTGGTGCATGTGGTAGTCAGGGCTTGAAAACGGTTCAGGCCGGCGTATATTTAACGTTTTAGTTCTCGGAATTGTTCCACCCGCAAAATAACGCTCCTGAACTGGTTCGGAACTCGAAGATTTTGTTCATTCTTAAAGTTCCTTATGTTGTGCAATGTTATGTTTAGATATAGTTTATACGAAATATATTTGGTGGACTTTCAAACTTCAGGATGCACAACCGGAAATAGTCTCCCAGACATAGGATATATGTTAAAATATATAGAGAACAGAAAAAAACGTTTTTAACCGGTTTTCCGGAAAAGTTGAAGAAATGTTTTTCCGCTCCTCATACAATTCCGTAGAATTCTGTTTTTGGTTTCCGTTTTCGTTCCTTGAACCGGTTCCGAGCCTTGGTGGTAGTCTGTGTATGTGTCTGTGTGCACTGCGTGCGCGTCTGTGGGTTTGGTGCGTGTAGGTTAGCATATTCCTATGGGTTTGCAAGCATGTGTGTCTGTAATTGTTGGTGCATACGTGTGTGGCCATGCGCATGTCAACAGAGCCGTGTAGATTAATTACACATGCATGTCTAATAATTTTTTTTTTCATACGTTGTCGCTTGTCACTTCAATTCATTAAGTAACATCATCTCAAGATTTTCTCCGTAATCATGCGGGAACTAGGGATGTCAAAAAGGATTAATCGATTATAATTTACCTAACATATTAAAGTGGTGATAATTCTTCTATTATGGGTTTTCATTCCCTAACACTCATGGTAGCATTAAAATACTAAGGACCGGGGGGCGTGCAGAAGCAGAGTGGTTAGAAAGCGCGAGGCCGAGCAGCGCCGTCGGTTCGCAAAACGTCTCCGGCTTTTCTGCAATGTCTCCCCCCGACTCTTCATCCCAGTTTCCGATTTAATCCTGTAACTATCTCTACCAATAAAGAACGATAAACTTGCACACGTAAACGGCAAATGTAGTTGAATGGATCAATGGTTAAAAGGCATTAACCATTGATCATTAATCTCAAGAAATCTCAAACCACAGACACGCTGGTTGTACTCATTTATTACTGCAACAATGAAATATCAGCAGACAAGGCATTAATGTGAGATGATGTGGAGCTTCCGCGACTTGGGAAAGTTCACTATCTCCTGTTGTGGTGTAAATATTTAATAAAGTTGACAATAAATGTATTTTTTTTTACCTTCTTCTGTTTCTTCCTCAATTTACTTCTAGTAATTGAATATTTGTGAATATTGTCGCAGTCCGCTCTGCGAATGGCAATCCCATCGCCATTATTTGGGTTGCCTAGCCTCTGCTTCTTTTACCTTTGATTAATCCCTCAGGGAGTTGTATTATATTGTGTTTTTTGTGGAAATGTCTTTGAGATGAGTGATATTCCACGCCACATTTTATTCCATCCAAACAGCATTCTATCATTTTCATAAGTCTGTCTCCCTCTTTGTGTTTCTCACTTTCACTGCCTCTCTCATTCCTTTGGTCGGTGGTACACAGCCGCTAGATTCTCTGTGTCTTATTTATGCACTGTTTGGACAGCATCTAAGCTGCAGCACACCGCCTAGATCTATGATGTGTTGTCATCCTGGAACCAGACATCCAGCATGTATGATATATTAGTCATACAGTGACTTTGTCATTGGGAGTCCAGTGTCTTACTGCGATCGCTGCCGGCATAGCGCATGTGTACATGCATTTGCTCATGTCTATCTTTCTGAGAGACTGGATGTCCGTGTGCAGAATACACAAAAAATGTTTTGGGCAAAATTTGGCACATACGTGCAGCATTGATCCTGCATTTCTGAGCAAAAGAAAACTTTTCATAATGGCCAATGCCTGCAGTAGCATGCTTGAAACTAGTGAAGAGGAGTTTTGTGTCTTCATTCTGATTTGGGATACGGTTATTCCAAAACCACATAATGCGATGGAAGCCAAATCACAAACTCACATCAGATGGCAGAGAAATAAAATAATTTTGCAGTGACATCACTCAAACCAATAGCGCAGATAATCAACAGCAGCTTTCTAAAAATCATATAAAGCACTAACACATTTTTAAAAAGTGACAACGTAGCAGGTAATAGCATTCTGAGTAAGTAGTACAAGGTCCCAGACAATGTATGTTGGACTGCGGCAGTACGAGGCTACAGCTAGTCTACGGTTTGTTTCTTCCTGTTTCCATTCTTCAGTAATAGTCAGAGAAGGGCAGTAACGCATTACATTTACTCTGTTATATTTTTTGTGTGTACTTTTTACTTTTGGAGTACATTTTCTATAAGTTTCTTTCTACTTTTATTTGAGTAAATTTGAGTTATGAACAATTTGCTACTCGTTACATTAACTTGGCCTTTACCCTTTAGTAACACCGAACTGTTGGCACATATGTTGGCGTCTCTCTCTCTCACGGGTGCTCTCTCTCGCTCTCTCTCTGTCTTTCTCTCTCTCGGACGTTCTCTCTCGGCCTCGGGCACTCTCTCTCCCTCTCAGGCACTCTCACTCTCTCTGCTTCTCGGACGTTCTCTCGCTCTCTCTCTCTGGCTCTCTCTCTTTCGGTCTCTATCTCTCTGTATCTTTTGAAAAGGGAAGTAGTCCTAATTTATCATTTTTTTACTGAAAGTTACTCAGTTCTTTCGCTACTTAAGTAACTTTTTTGTGGACTACCTTTTAACTTTTACTTGAGTAACTATTTGGCAGACTACTTTTTACTTTTGCTTGAGTAATATTTTGCTGAGGTAACAATACTTTTACTTAGGTCATTTTTATGGCTACTCTGCCCATATATGGTAATAGTCTCCAGAAAATGAATAGTCTCCTTCAATGTACACAAACTCAACATTGCAACGATGAACGGTGACAGAACTCTCTGTCCTCCTTATCCGTTTGTCCTTCTCTCAGTGCTGGAGGTGGGTGCGGCTGTCTTCATCATCATGGGCACCAATATTGGCACCTCCATCACTAGCACCATCGTGGCCATGATGCAGGCCGGGGAGAGGACTCAGTTCCAGAGGTGAACAGTTCACATCTATTAAAACTTGTTAAAATAAATATATTTTTATTACACTTTGAAATATATTCAACTTCAAGTGCACAGGGATAATATCTATTTAACATAAGTAAAAACTCAACTGAAAAACTAAAAACATTTTTTTCAATTATATGATTATTATATATTTCCAAATAATGAGGTGAAAATGAGAAAATTGTTATGTATTTTTAATTGAACATATATATATGCTGCTATTTTTCTCAAAATCATATTGAATTACACACACATACTTACATCATTTATGTGATTTATTATGATATGCCATCAAACAGATCACACACACACATCTACACTTACCCTTTCTCTTTCTCTCTCCCTCCCCCCAGAAAGTCTCTTTCTGCACTCAGCGAGTACACACAGCACAGGTGTGTGTGTGAGCTGTGTGGAGAAGAAGCAGTAATAGACTTTTGCACCCCTAATGGATACCCATCACTGTAGGCAAAAAAAGCATAACTACGGCATATGCAGGTATGCAGTGCCTTTTTGAACACACAAGGACACTTTACAAGGAGGCAAAAGGATTACAAAAATAGAAAATAAAAAAATTGTGAAATAAGATGTAACTATGAAGCAGAAAAGAAACCAAAGGAGAGCAACAACAAAACAACAAGCCAGCTAAAATGTCACAGTGAACAGGCTAAGTGAAATGGAATGATTGTCTTAGAAAAAAAAAAAGACCAATCTCCACACCCTGGGGGACCGGGCTTTTTGCTCTGTACAGCGACGGTTTTAAAAGTGGACTAAAAACATTATATCATTTTTCTAGTAGGATTTTTTTTGTTTTTCTAAATAATTGTATCAGGGATTTTATTGACACTGAGCTTGACGGCAGATAAAGAGTTTTTCCTGCAAATATTAGATGATTCCTCATCTGTGAACCTATTTCAACAGCAATTTTAGTTTATCCACACTCGCCTGGGAACTACCAATACAGACGTGTGACCGCTAGTGCAAAAACACCCACACGAGATTAAAAACATGAGAGGTTAAATTTGGCATGAAAGCCAGGAGAACAAACAGCCGAGGAAGTCAAAGGAAGATAGAGCGAGAGAGTGTTGGGCCGCTCGCACCGCTGCCGCCTCCACCTGCCACGTTGGTTTAGCGCATGTTGCGCAGCAAATTAACGCTGATGCCACATGCCCATTGAAGCAAGGCAACGTGCCCCGCGGCTGTGATTAGGTGTCACTTATGTGCGGATATTCGGGCACGGATAGAGCGCCATGTAGCAATGATGCAATAGAGTTATCAGGACAAGTCACAGCCAGCGTAACTGCTCATTTTCAAGAACTGTTGCAACACATTAGTCATTCCAACTCCCCGATTTTGAATATGCAAATTTCAACAGTTCTCTAACAGAGGTGTCAGTAACTTAGATTTTAGTGTATTTTCCAGTAAACTAACACATTGCTTTTCCTAGAGAAGTTACTTACCAAAGTAATTTGAGTCACTTGTTATTTACTTTACATTTCCAGAATGCGCTTATGACATCACATATGCGACAACCTGCATGCTTGAGAAAATAAGGCTAATGTTAAACAAGTTTAAAACCTACTTTCAATAAAGCACGATTCATTTACTTATTTAAGATATGTGCGTTCAGTGACTAAGATGTTTAGGGTAACTGAAATAAGCTAACTCAGTTAATTTAAAGTAATCAGTAATACAACTTGACAACCTTTAAGAAAAGTACACAGTAATCAGTAACTGGATTACTTTTTACATATAGAGGTTCAACAGATCAAAAGACTCACGGTTCGGATCGATCCTCGGATCACAGATTTTTCATCACAAAAAGACAAAAATAAAGTTTGTCTTTTGTTTATTAAAACTTAAAAATATATATTTTAACATCAATTTTAAATATATTAAATATATTATAACTTTAAGTGAACAGGGATAATATCTGTTTAACATAAATAAAAACAGCTTAACTGTTTTATCAATTATATGATTATTATATATTTACAGTGAAAATAAGGAGAGAATTGTTATGGACTTATAATTGAACATGTACATGCTGCCATTTTTCTCAAAATCATATTGAATTACAAACTGACTTTATACTTACATCCAGTGCCCCCACCTCTGACGGTTGCTCCCCCACCTCTGACGGCCGCTCCCCTACCTCTGACATGCGCTCCTCCAACTGATCTTGAGCTAGGGGAGCTACTTGTCTTCAGCGCTCCAGGACCTCCGACTTGACAAATGAAGCACTGCTTACATCATTTATCTAGTGGGGAATATTCAGGGCCTTCTACGCGTTCAGAGAAGGCCTACGTTTTGGGTTTGAATCGGGCAGCATCCACTACTTTACTTATGGTTAAACCCCTATGTTCCGAAGTCCCTATGTTCCGAAATCTCTATGTTCCGAAAATATATGGGGCAACCCCTAACACCTACCCTAAACCTAACCCCTTCCCTAACCACTACCCTAACCCCTAAATGACCCATACATTTTCGGAACATAGGGATTTAGGGATTTCGGAACATAGGGCTGACCTTACTTATTATCTTTTTTACATTAGCGGGTCCCCATCGTTTCAATTTATGTCTTTCCGCGATTCTGCATGACAATACAAATGGGTCTGGCTGTCTTTCAGCTCATCAGCTTGAATGGCTCAGTGGTAATGTTCCTGCCTGCAAACCTAAAGGTTCGAGGTTCGATTCCCGTTAGAAATGCTCCTTTTATTTTTTACATGCAAACTGCGTATTTACTGTTGATGGTTTTTTTTGGGCACAGAATGTTATTGTTGTCATGGTCTATTTGTTAATATCCTAGTCATTCTTAAATGTTATTGTTGTCATGGTCTATTTGTTAATATCCTAGTCATTCTTATTAAATGACTGCTGTTCACTTTCAACTCATTGCAGTTTTTTCCCGCAATCATTATATTTTTTTGGCAGTGAGGGCTGAGGTGAAGGCCCAGCTGTAATGTTCACGGTTCGCCACCGGATTATGATATGCAATCAAGCAGAAGTCACACACACAACATAAAGCTGCGGATCACGTGTGTCCCAAACCGTTTATGTTGTTCCAAATAGATCAAGGATGAACCGTGATCCATTGCATCCCTATTTTTAAGTAACTGCGGCATATTTAGTAGAAGTAAAATACATTTCTAAAAAAAAAAAAACAGTTGAGTAAAAGTACAAAGTACTGATTCAAATATCTACAAAAAATACTTGTGCTGGCTCTGTCGGTTAGACCTTTGCATCCAGCACCAGTACAGTCTTGTGCGTCGTTAAAAACATCTGAAGGCCTGCCAGGCCATTATAGGCCATCAGGCCATCGGGCAAATGCCCGATGTGCCAGTGCCAGTGCCAGTCCAGCACTGGCCACATATAAAATCAACAAGAATGGTGCAATTTTCAAAATCCAGAACACAACACCTCTAAAAGAGCACTTCAAGTTCTCGCGCATTGGTGTTGTTGCATAAGAAAGTCTATATATATTTTTTTAAATAGCGTTCTTTTGGAATAATAATGAGTACAAATACTAATATTTGTGCTGAAAATCTACTGAGTACAGTAAGTCAAAGGACTTTACTCAAGTGCTGTAATTATAGTATGTGTACTTAGTTACTTGTCATTTCTGATTACTATATTGATATATTGCTCCAAATAATCTGCTCTGAACGTGACCTCTATGAATGACCTCTCAAACTCTGATGATGGCAGGGCATTTGCTGGAGCCACCATCCACGACTGCTTCAACTGGTTGTCTGTTGTGGTGCTGCTGCCCCTTGAGGCAGTGACCGGTATGACGGCCTGGTTGTCCGGGCTGCTGGTGACGAGCTTCAGAGTGGAGAACGGCGAGGACGCCCCCGAGCTGCTCAAGGTCATCACGCGGCCTGTCACCGAGCTCATCATACAGGTATGTTACTTTTAAGCACCCTGGAGTCAGGGGCCTCTCAGAGACTTTGAAGCAGTTTGCAACACCTCACGTAGTATTTCAACTAACTCTAAACATCTATGCAAAAGTGGCACATATCGTTGTATTCTGAAAAGCCTAACAAAAAAGAATATGACAGAAAAGTGAATGTGTTTCATTTAAATTGAGTGTAAAGACAACTGTTCACAGAAACATGTTTTAGAGGTATTCAAACAGTGTAAGAAAACACACTCTAAATATATCTAGCCAAGACTTTTGAAGTTTGAATCTCAAAAAGTGTTGGCTGCATAAAATTTAAAAGAGCACTTGTCTGTCGGCAGAAATCTGCAGAAATCATGGTACTCCGCCACTGGTCCAAGATAATGCAAGCAGGCTTTCCCTATGAGAGCCGGCTGCCTAAATAGAGAAGCTACAGGCGCTAGTCATTAGCATTAGCTCTACCTCGTAGATACCTGTCCAGAGATCGGCGTCCAGCGCCTTACCGGGGCAGTATTGCCCGACCTATCGCAGATCTCAGGTATTGCCGTGAAGCGTCATGCGTAACAGAGTCAGAGTACCGTAGAGTTGTGAATGAGCGTGAACGCAGGTGCACAGACCACAATCTCATTCTGAATATCTCAAAAACCAAAGGAATGATTATCGATTTTAGAAGGAAAATCAAGTGTGTTCTATCCCCTCTTCATATTAACGGAGAGGAAGTAGAAAGGGTAACCTCCTGCCGGTTTCTGGGAAAGACCATCCTCAACTCGTTGTCATGGGAACTCAACTCCAACTCAAATGTGAGCAAAGCCCACCAACGCCTATATTTTCTATGTCAGCTAAATTTCAGGGTCAGTCAGGCAGCCATGACCCACTTTTATAGGGTTACCATTGAAGGTGTACTCACCTTCTCCATGACTGTCTGGTTCGGTAACCAAAACTAGACTGGAGAGTGTAGTCCGACGGGTTAGTCATAGGTTTAATACTGCCCACATTGGAATCTATTTTTAAAACTGGAATCATTAGGAAAGCCAATAAAATCTTGGCTGACACACAGCACCCTGCACATTGCTTCTTCACTCCCCTACGTTCAAGTAGGAGGAAACTTTACACAAGTATCATGTGTAGAACATTCCATTCAAGGAATAGCCACCCAACGGCTATTAGATATTTCAATGGGTCCCACTAGTCTGTATTGTGTGGCAACATCCTTGTCATGTGTACTTTTCTACTGTCACACTTTTTGTTGACTGTTGCACTGTCATCATGTCTACTTGTGTGTCTTATGTGTTGACACTGTGTTGTATGTGAGCAGAAACCAAACCAAACACTTAAATTAGTAAGTTTCATTTTAAAAATAGTTACATAATTAGGCCGTCCCAACTATGAAAAAAAAAATTGTGGCAATTACATCCAACCTGTCAGATGTTATCGACCAAACAAAACTTCAGCCATCTTCAAAAAAATGTTGGCCAACAAATGTGTTCCGGCGGAAAAATACTGTCAGTTCAACCTTCACTAAAAAGGGAACCTTCTGCCTACAAAGCCATTGCCAAAAGCTAAAGCATCATATTAATACATGTCGGTTTCAGGGGCGATTGCTTTAAGACTGCAAGGGAAGCCGAGTTTCCCATAACATGTCAGAAAAAGAAATGGTCAAATTTACTGTTTGTGGGTCCACGTTGGCCGAGTGATTATGGACAAGGCACCTAACGCGACCCCATTCATGTTATTGCCGTTCTGTCTACCGCAGCGCCCGCTTTGTCGCAAGTTCGACTGCGCTCGTCGACTTGTCTGCAATGTCTACCCCCAATCTCTTCAACCCAATTTCCGAATAATCCTAACCAATAAGATGGAAAAACGGCGCTGACACCGGAAAAAATAACTTCAAAAAAAAAATACTGTTTGTTGTGTGTAAACGTTTAAATATGTGCTACAATGCACTAATTTTTTGTTCATAATCGCCGTTTTCTTCTTATTCTCTCCGTAGCACTCTGTGTCAGCGCTGGAGGAGTGGGTTGTAATCAGCTCAGCTGAACTTATGCGGTGAAATGCATAAATTATATGCTTTATCACGCCCCCGGACTGCGCTGCGTCAAAGGGGCTTCAACGGGAAAGCATGAACTGGTACGCTGCTTGAATGTAAAAGAGACATGTTGGCTATTGGCTTACATGCTGAATTTTGTCCACGCCCGGATGCCGGGCGTCCGAGACCATCTCGCAATAACTTACATGGGAAAATTGGGAATGGGCGTGACTTTGTGTCGGGTGAACACAGATCCCGTTTGATTGATATTGAATTGAGCGAATCAGTGTCTGCAGTCTGCAATTGCTCGCATCCACATTGTATAAAATTATTGAAACAAATTGAAATGTATGGTAAATGAGGAGTGGTATGGAACAACGTGACAAATGCTTTTTTGTGTAGTAGTAACTTTAGTCTGATTATTGCTTTGGGAAAAGTAATGAATAAAAAAAAAACATAGTTACTCTAACTTATTTACTTAGTTATTTTTGACTTGCTTCTTCACATACACATTTTCTTTTCTTGCTGTTCCTGAAAGACTTGAAGTTGGACTGCCTCAGTTGTACGAACTGTTGTCTATAGTGGCATTGATTGGAGCGGCATCTGCAGGTGTAGAGAGGAAAAGAACAGTACAAGTTTAAAATTAATTCTAAAGTGCACTGAGAGCCAGTGTGGTTGATGCCTACAGAACTGGGGTAATATGGTTAGACAAACTTACTTCCACACACCGGTGAACTTTGGGCAAGTGCTCTCCAGTCGTTACGATCCTGGGCCATCTTTTCCAGTTGTCCCCATGAGTAGCCAGATCTCTTCACCTGTGCATCAAGGTCACGGGTACGGCAGGTTCACAAAGGGAAGCCCCGTTGAATTGGATTGTAGACGTCAACAGGTTCAAAACAGCTGTTAACCCCTAAACAGCCACTGCTTGTCGCTCCACCAGCTGGATAAGACAGTGATTACTGGTCTCGCCATGGGGGATGAAAGCTTGAGGAACCACAGCCTGGTGAAGAGGCTCTGCCCACTAGCCGTCAAGGTAGAGGGACACGCACACACACAGCCTGGCAAGCCAGAACCAAGGAATCATTCACACATCGCTAGACAATTGAGATCGTCGCCCCAATCAGGGGCCCATTACGGCCAGCCTTGTTCGAATTGAGATGCGGGCCTCTATGCCACTTGTCATGCCTTCTGCAGTGATTTCATAACTTCATTTGAGTGACACTTTTTTTACACTTTTCTTGAGCCGGCTTAATCCAGACCAAATGATCATTCTAACACACACACACACCAGGGGCGTGTCTCGGTTTTTGAGCACACAGGGTTGGAATGGTTACGTTAAATAATGAATAAGACAAATATTGTTTATTGTTTATTTGATATGGACATTACAAGTTGCATCAGACAAACCAGTTGCCTTACTTTAAGTGCTAATTTGGTTTTGGGGGGCACTGCCAATAATTGCAGGAACAATGTCCAGAAAACAGGACAAATGAAGGCTCAACAGAACAGCCAGTACGGGACAATGCTGCAACCTGGCTCTGAAAACCGGCTGCTCTTGAAAAGTAGTGCTATTGAAAAGTAGTGCACTCACTCCGTGAGTGTTGCAACGTCGCCACCACGGTTTCCGAAATGAATTTTGGCGTATCATTTGCCGTGATGTAAAGTGTGAATCCAAATAAAGATCTGCTTATTTTAGCGGATTGTTAGGGTCTCTCCATAACCCGAACCCTAGACCTAACCCCTAATCCTAACCGACGCAAGCCTAACCGTGACAAAATAAGCCGATCATTTTTGGGCTTCAAACTTTAGCGGAATGGAGTTGTTTTGGAAAAGTGAGTGCCCCCACCAGCACCGCAAAGTGTGTCTCTTATTTCCCCGAGTGAAAAGTAGTTAATCGACGTATTCATACATTGCTATCATTTTGTATGTCTGTGGTTGTGCTGCCAGGTGAACTGCAGTTCAAACCTGGCTTGCGCTGCTCCGTGGAATGAGTCCGGCTCTGTGAGGAACCTCAGTGCTCCAGGGGATACTCAGCCATGTATGCTGGTTTGTCACTCAAGAGTTTAAAAAATGCTCCGTCCTTTTTTTTTGTTGATTAATTTTTTCCGGCGACAGCGACGTTTTTTCATCTTCATTGTATAGGATTAGTTGGAAACTGGGTTGAAGAGATCGGTGGTAGACATTGCAGATGTAGACAAGCCGGTAATATAAAGTGACACAGTTAGAATGTAACATGTTCACTAGTTACACACACTAGTGAGGCTCAGCACTGTACCCTTAACAATCGTGAGGCTGTGGTTGACAACAGACTCCACGGCTTATACGGACTGCTGGAACGCCACCATCTCCTGGTGAAGGGGAGTGGAGTGAAAAGGTGCTGTGCGGGGTGAGAGGGTTCAGTTGCTATGTTCTGTGCTCTCCCCTTGACCCTGGACTCGAACAGATCGTGGATGGCAGGTGGAGGGGATCCAATTATCCTCTCGGCAGACTTAACCACCCGCTGCAGTCTGCATCTGTCTGCTTTGAAGCAGGGGCTGTACCAGATGGTGATGGAGGCGCAGAGAACAGACTGGATGATCACCGTATAGAAAGTGATCAACACATTCCTAGGCAGGCCAAACTTCTTCAGTTGGCACAGGAAGTACGGCCTCTTATGCGCTTTCTTCCGGACAGCATCCACGTGAGCCGACTACTTCCTTAGTGATGGTAGAGCCCAGGAACTTGAAGGAGTCTGTGGCTGTCACCGTTTCCCCCAGGATGGTAAGGAGTCTGTGTGGGAGCGGCTTCTTCCTAAAGTTGACAGTGAGCTCCACTGTCTTCTTTGCGTTCGGCACAAGGTGGTTGGTTGTCTGTGCACCAGACTCATCCTCGTTGCTGATCAGTCTGATGACGGTTGTGTCGTTAGTGTAGTTCAGGTGCTTCACAGAGGGATCTCCTGAAGTTCAGTATTGGTGTAAAGGGAGAAAAGGGCTGGTGACAAAACACAACCCTGGCGGGCGCCCGTATTGATGGTCTGTGGGGAAGATCCCCAATCAGACTTGCTGGCTCCTGTCTGTCAGAAAACTGTTGATCCATCAACATGTAGGCCCGAGCATTGATGACACAGCTGCGTCAGTTTGGTATTAAGTATGTCCGGGTCTATCGCATTAAAAGCCGAACTTAAGTCCATGAAGAGAATCCTAGTGTAGTTCCCCGTGGAGTCCAGGTGGCGCAGGATGTAGTGCAGCCCAACTTTGAGCGCGCGTGCATGGTGCCTTAGGACCAGCCTCTCCAAGACTTTCATGGTGACACATGTGAGGGCCACCGGCCGGAAGGAGACTTGCGCACCGGCACTATGACTGAGCACATCAGACAGGCTGGAACCTCACCTAGTTCCAACGACCTGTTGAAAAGTCGGATCAGAATGGGAGCAAACTGATTGCCGCATCTTCTTAGGAGGGCTCACTCGATCCAGGCCCCCAGCTTTTTTGGGATTCAGATGGGAGAGAATCCTTTTCACGCCATCTTCATCCAGTATGAGTGTCTCTGAGGTGGGGCTGGGGCAGGGTGAGACAGGTATGACATTGTGTGTTGACTTGTGTGTACGTGTGAACAGGAGGTGTGTGGGTGGGTGAATGACGTCCTGTATAGGTGTGGGGGGTGGTGACGAGGGGGCGATGTCCTTTTCAAAGTGTGAGAAGAATACTTTGAGAGATTCGGCTTCCGATTACCATCGGGGAGGGGGACGGGAGTTTTGTATCAAGCCGCTGTGCGCAGTGCAGGCCATGCTCCTGCTGTGTTTTGCTCGGCAAACAACTGTTTTATCTTGGCCCCATAATGCCGCTTTGCCGCGTGGATCTTTCTCTCCAGAAAACCATACAAGTCTCTCTTGTGTGCTTCCACCTACTCCTTGCGCAAACACCATTTCCGCGAGGCTTCTGGTTCGGGAAGTGTCTGATGGTCTTTGTTTGGACGCAAGGCAGGGCTTCGATGCTTCAAATCCTTCCCAGTTAATGCTCTCCATGAGCGTGCACGCTTTTTCCTCTGCGTCCCCAGGCCACCTCCTTACTGTGCACACCACCGGTTTCGACCTTTTCAGAACCGGTCTGTATGCAGGGATGAGTTGCACAATACAGTGAACCGAGAGGCCAAGTGCTGCCCTCGGAACGAAACGATACGCTCCTTTTTTCAGCACTGTATAACAGTGGTCAAGTGTCCGTTCGCCACGCATAGCACAATCTACGTGTTGCCTATGCCGTGGTAATTCCTGTGTTAGGCACACTTGATTAAAGTCCCATAAAACTATAAGAAGTGAGTCTGGATATTTATTTTCCACGCAGAACTGCGGACACTGCGGTAGACACAGCGCCATTAACATGAATGGTGGTGCGTTAGGTGCAGTTTCCATAACCACTCGGCCAACAACACCACTGTCAAAGGAAACTTGAACGATTACATTTATCTGGTAGTTATCACGTTCCATACATCAAAATGACGTTGAGACTCATCTTCAGTCCATGACTTACTGGCATGGTGTATTCAAGTAATACTTAATAGTAATGTACATTAGAGCTGCAACTAATTTTGATCTTTGAGTAATCGGCCATTTTTACTGATGATCAATCGATTGATCTGTTGATTTTTCCTTTGAAATCAGAATGATGATTTCTTTATGCATTTTCTTATGCCATTTTCAGCTTTATTCAGAATTAGCTGGAAATGGGGTGAGGAGACATGTGGCAAATCTGTCAGGTAGGGAAGCGAACCCACGATTCTCCACGGCATCATGGCATATGTGTAGTTTCCAGTGCACTCACTCTTAACGGACTGAGCTACTGCACCGCGCAAAATCGGAATATTTAGTAACTTGAAAAGTTATTGATAATGTAAATGTTGAACTATATATATATATATTTTTTTTTTACAACGTCTCCCCCCGACTCTTCATCCCAGTTTCTGATTTAACCCTATCACTATCTCTGTGATCAGAATAGTGAGTTGGCATTAGTTTTGGATATCATTACCTTTAATTCTTTATCTAGCTATAAGTAACAATGATTCAATGTTGCTTGAAGCTTAGTTCAAAGTTCAAACACATCAATTTTGGTTCCAATCTTAGACTGTAAATACATATGGACAAAATGGTGGCTCAAGTGGTTAAGACCAACTTCCGCAATGGTTTTCGCCTCAGGTGGGCGAAGCTGGACTCAGAAAAACAGAGCCCTATGGCAGGGCTATTCAACTACTTTGCTCAGAGGGCCACATTGTCAGAAACCCTTCAGTAACCTCTGGCCTATTTGTACAACTTGACACGACGTGAAACCACATTTTCATAACTTTTATTTAGAGTAGCATACTTCCCATTAAAAGGGCTTTAATTCGATGCAACAATGGTGCTTTTTCGTTTGCAACAAGCAACGTCTGAAACAGCAACACACAAATAGTGGTAAACAGCAACCAATAAATGTAATCAATGTTTACAACAGAATGTTGAAGGCGGTGACCATTCTCTTCTTCTCACTGAACCTTATCAAGATGTTTAGAAAGTTATGAAAAGGGTCATACAATCATTAGCTTGTGTGCATTTTTAGACCGTGTCTCATTAGAGCGTCAGATTTGTCACGCATACCCAGACATAGAGATTAGCCTCTGTCCCTTTGTTCCGCACGTGTCTCTGGAAGATTCCGTCATTTGAGGGCAGTCTCTCGTTCACGTTTTATTCAATCAAGAGTGCCTCGATTAAAATGTCATTGCATTTCATGCTGACCGCAAATTATTTCAGCTTTACATTTCTGCCATTCTATTCATTTATTGAAGCAACTTCAAGTATTATTTTTTTCAGTTTTTCTGATTCAATTTTTTTTTAATATATTGAGTTATATTTACTTAGACAGGATGTATTCCATAACTTTTTATAAGATATTATTAATAAAGTGGGGTTCCCGAGGGAAATATGGTGACAAGCCAGTAATGAGGAAAAAAATGTTTTTAAAAAAATGGACTGTAGCAGTCCTGAATTAGATCAATTTGCAGTGTGATAAACATAACCACAAGCCTTTCCATGATTTTCCTTTGTAACAAATTATTCAGTTTATGAGCGGGCTGCACATCTCTTACAGTCAAAGACTATAACCAACGCCTCGTCCACGCATCACACATCGCTAGACGTATGCTTTGGGTCTGGTAAAACCAGGGTCGGAAAACCTAAAAAAAAAGGGGTCAATCAAATTGTGTTATCCAGTCACAGCGCAGTAGGTGGGACAAGCGTTGTGGAGGTGTGACAACCAAACTCCGCCCACGTCCTGTAATGTGAGTTGTTACATTTCCGAAGTTTGGTTACACAAAATCAAATTCGGCAATTTTAGTTTAGCTCGTATCTTCACTTCCGTTTGGGTCAGTCTGATGTTAGCTATGCTTTGAGTTACTGCTTTGGATCAAAGTGAGTGCACACACACAGGCAATATATGTATGCATGGACCGTGCTAAGATCAAGAAAGAACGCATTTGAGTATGAATTTTCAGTGGTGTGTTCCTTCAACACAGGGTTGAACCCTGTGTTACCCATATACCCACATTAAATTACAAACTCTATTTTTCTTCTGTACAATTCACTCAGTTCTCTGTGCATTATTCCAACTCAAATTGTGATTTATTCTGTTGTGATTAATACATGCATGATGTGTTGCATTAAGCTGTAGGGCGGTCGCGACACCACAACAACAGCGTTGAAATCAATAAAGCACAGCATGCTTCATCTTACAGACACTGTGGAGAAATTGTCATATTAGCCTGCAGCAGAAACACATTGACAGAGAAGAATACTGGCAATCTATAAGCATTGTCATTCTGTATTTCTAAACATGTGTGTGTGGGTGGGGGGGTTATCTGTGTCTAAGAGTTTCAGTTGGGACGCAGTCGGTTAGACGCCCGCACCCAGCACATGGTATGGTGCCTATGACTTAGCTCACAGGCATCACAAGTTCACCTCCCCTCACCAACATTTCTGCGATGTTTCCCCCCGATCTCTCTTGTCCCACTTTCAGGCTAATCCTGTCAATAAAATAACTTGACACACAGGCTTGTTTCATTAGGAAAACAATGCAAGAAATATAAAGAGAAGACAATATTATGATAAAATTGCACATTTGCCAATGTGCACTTGTCCATTGCATCCGTTTAAAACTGACATATTAAAGTATCAGTATTAAATTATTAGACATGTACTTTGACTCACCGGTGGTCCATTATGTTCAAAGCAATTAAATAATTCAAAAGGTAAATAAATTGAAACAAACCGCTAAAAAACAAATAAATATTAAAGAGATGGTTCATTCTGGATTCGAACCAGGAACATCAGGGTTGGCAGACACACATGTTACCACTGCGCCACTCAAGATGATGGATGATAGGCCTAGCAAACCAGTTTAAGTAACTGGTGAAATGAATTGAAACAACAAGGACTCGCTAATAGACTCGGTCAGCCAATGAATTAACAGAGATGGAGAGTGACATGGCCGAATGTATGACGCGGTTAGGACAGCGCTGCGTCTATTGGGTGTTAACTTTTGTCCTGCCTACTTAATAATCAAAGCTGATTGGTCCCCGCCGGAGGATATACTGAGGAAATACAAGTTGAGATGGAATACACCCTCAATAAGATACTCGGGAATCAATGTAACAAAAAATATTGACACACTCTTCGGAGCAAACTATGGAAAACTAAATACAGAGATTAAAAAGGATCTTGAGCGGTGGTCTGCACCGATTCTTGATTTTACCTCAAGAATCGACATCATTAAAATTAATATTCTTCCTTTTGTATCTGTTTCAGTCTCTTCCGGTTCCAATCCCACAAAAACAATTCATAGAATGGGATAAGTGGGTATCTAGGTTCATTTGGGACGGAAAGAAACCCCAAATTAAATTCAAAACTTTACAATTGACTAAAGAGGAAGGGGGGCTATCCTTACCATGCCTAAAGGAATATTTTCACGCAGCATAGATTAGACCCCTGGTGCTTTGGTGCAATAACGAATATTTATTCTAAATGGAAACACATTGAGTTAGCAATGTCAGACAAAGAAATACGGAATTTAATAACAGATAGGGGACTTGTGAAAAAACTTGAAGACCAACTCGATGCTATTACAAAAAACACAATTACTATTTGGGATACTCTAGTTGGCAAATATAAACTAGATAAAGAAACAAGGCTACTAAGTTGGTTCATGTATGATGATAGATTTACGCCTGGAGGATATGATAGGAGATTTGAACGTTGGACACAGAAAGGAATAACAGCAATGTGTACCATAGTTAATGGGAACCAACTGGAAACATTTGAAAAACTAATAAACAAATTTGGGCTGGAGGAGACTGACCGATATA
>OMKY01052440.1:0-12762 GCA_900302395.1 Bregmaceros cantori | reverse complement strand
AGCCACTTCACTGTGTATTGCACTATTTTTCTACATGTTGAAAAAGAGTGGTGGTAACTTGCCATGTGCTGCTATTCCACACCCAAATGATCTAGTGCGGATCTGTGACCCACAAACGCATGATTTAATAATCAGTTCAACCCGTTCCATCGTCTCATTCCTTTTGGAAGCACTAGTAGAAGCAGCCAGCCTATTGACAAGTTTACCCGCAAAATACAGGGGGCTGGCATTTTGTCCTGCCGGGATGAAACACACTTCCGGTGTCTGTATGAGTTCCATTTAATCTCGTCATAGTGGGCCGCGGTGGCTCACAAAAAAAACACACAAAACGCTCACCAATTCAAAATCCGACCACTAGATGTCGGTAAGTGACGAGTTACACATCACCTCCCTTGCATCGTTCATCATTTTACATAAATATTGATGAAATACAGACTAAATCCGACTTAAAGTTACTCACCGAGTGGTCACATGTTCTTCTGGACCAATAGGCTGGCTGCTTCTTCTAGTATTTCCAAAAGGAATGAGAAAATGGAACGAGTTGCACTGATTATTAAATCATGCATTTGTGAGTCACAGATCCGCATGAGAGCATTTGGGTGTTAAGTTACCAGCATCCGTTTTAAATAACCCTGTAGGTGTGTGTTCCCACCGAATAGACATGTTTAAAAAAACAAAAAAAGCCAAATACACGGCAAGTAAATGAGACCGGAAGTGACGTTCAGACATCCGAAGTACCCCCCGAACTCGTCTATAGCATGAACAGGGATCCAACCCTGCAGACTCTAGCATGAACCTCTAGGATATTACAGCCCGTCAAATGGGAGGCCACCCTCTTCACACATAGTCCTCTCTTGTGAGTGTGTGCTGTGAACAGATATGAAATGATATGGCATTTTTCAGCGACACTGAGCAGATGTGGCACTTAAAGTTCCTTTGTCCCTGTTCCTAGGGTTTGGAAAGGGTAACTTTGAGAATACTTAAAAAAAGAAAAGATTTCCGTTAAATCATTTGCTAGACACTGTAGCTGTTCAACCTTGATCTCATAATGGAGACCAGGCAGTGGGGAGCTGCCGGTCGGTTTGACAGTAGCTGGTAGCTGCGGCGCCCCTCTCCGACACTTTTGGGTATCGATTCAGTCGGCCCGTGCAGTTACTCTGGTGTACTAAAACAGCCCCGACGGACGTGGGGACAGGACTGGGCTTTGTCTCAGTTTCCTGATCCCTCTCTGGCTTTAGCCAGGAAGCTTGTCGCTTTTGCTGGATACACCAGGGGGAATCTTACAATGAATCACGATATAAAATAAAAGCATTCTGAATTAAACACCAAATACATTACTAATAGTCGTGTGTTGAGATTATTTATATTTAGATTATTACTTTTTAAGTAATCCAAAACAACCCATTATATTACTTTTGGATTACTTAAAATGTTAGGCAAATCTACCCAGTAAATATTTTAATACAGGTTGGTTCCTGGCTGAATTATTAGTTCAATAGCTATTTCCTACAAAATAATGATTTTGTAGGAAATCATTATTTGGAAATTATTTTAAATTAATGTATTATTATTACATTATTTACATTTTATTATTTTAATTATTATTAAGATTTTCCCCTGAAATACAAGCCAAAATAAACCCCTTTCCAATCCTATTGATTCCTGTTCTTGAACCAGTTACACTTATTACAGTTATTGTTATAATAATAATAATAATAATAATAATAATAATAATAATAATAATAATAATAATAATAATAATAATAACAATGTGCAAATAAATGCGTCCACCATCTGCTGTATTTACATACAATCACATAAATTAATTATGGATGTTAGTTTAAAATGGCAAAAATAGCTAAATCTAAAATCATTTATGACATGGGTACATTGAAGTTTTTTTCAGCAATAGATAAGGTTTATGGAATTCATAGTGCATACATAGACACAGATTTTATCAGAGCGCCAACTTGAACATTTGAACGGATGAAAATGCATTTAAAGGGACTTCCCGTCAGTAAATCCCTATACAATCTGGGCAAAGGAATTAGGTGCTCTTGAAATAAAGCCAATACAGAGAATTCATAGTGAAATATGTTCTTCCCTGCTCTTAGTCCATAAATACCTATCTTGCGTCCGTGCATGCACTCACTCTAGTGCGCAGCAGTACTTTAGCACATGTTAGACCCACGGACCCAAATTGGGGTGGAGATAGAAAACAACTAATCTAATTCAACGGATTTAAATAGGAGAAATGTGCAAGGCCTTAGTTGCTTCTACAAAAAACATTTTAAAGGTGTTTGGTGTTTAGTATTGATGTACAATATTTGGAACTGTAACACAGCTGGGGGCATGCCTGCCTCAAATCAGGAAGAGGTTAACCAACCTATCCCCAAGTCGAGGCTGCACAGTATTTATATGCGCCCATTGCGTTGGGCAGATGCATCATGGCGTCAACTCCCATACACAACAAGCTTTGTGCAGTCTCATACTGACCCCCAGCATCATATATTTGTAAACACACTGCACTCGATCCGTGAATTACCCATGATGCACTGCACAGACACACAGGTTAACCATAGAACAACCTTGTAGCAGGGCCCTCAGAACTTTTGCTACACCACAGGAGATCTATCACATCTTTCACACCTCAGACCGAGGAGGCACAGTCTCTGACAGAATCGATCCTCACAAGGATCTGTCAGCATCCGTATCTGCACTAACTAGCAGATTCTCTGCGTTAACGGTCCAGAGGTTTATTCACAGAAAGTAAAGCCACACATGCAGACAATCTCTGGTTCCCGCATGGGCTGTTTCAAAACTTGTCCACCAAAGCTGAACTATTTTGCAATTGTCAGACTCCTCCGTGAGTGTGATTGATAAGATAGCAGTTTGCCGTAGAATGATTCTGTGTCTGATTCTGTGTCAGGATGTCTGAATATGGAACGCACAAAAGAAAAGGTTTGGGTCCTTTGCAGAGCAGATAAACTGTGTTAGATTTACAAAATCTTTATGTGTCCCAGGCGTCTTTTACTCTTGGTGTTTATTTGGAGCTGAAGAATCCGGACGACTTGGCCTGTGCAGCCATCAGCATGCGAGCCTGGTTCTTGTGGGTGATGTGGATCTGTGGACGGAAAACAATGGTTATGGTTAGCGTCATGACAACAGCTCCATCCAGGCCCTTAAAGAAGTCGATGTGGTTTGGTCCAGCCTGGTCAGGATCCAATTGTGCAGACAACAATATCTTCACTTCATAGCTTTGGGTCTGGTGAATAACACCAGTAATAATCTCATTGACCTCGTTTGCAATGCGGCAGGAAGAAGGACACCTGCTATTGTTATTGTGTGCATGTGCTATGTGACGAGTCATTTCATTTGAGGACAGACTCTTTGATGCTGGTGCCGTGGAAGGACGATGGGTGTCCAACACTGTAACTGCCTATGCCAATTGCTGAATTGTCCTGAAGTATCCCGAATAAACCCTGGTGAATACATCCACACCGTCTGATCATTGGAGAACCTGGTAAGATGGCTTTTGATGATTTGGAAAATGATCCAATGTGCATTCGGCAAACCATGACTCGATGGGGAAACATGATAAGACTAATATCGTACGCTTCTTGTAACCACAGCATGCATAGAAAACGACAGATGTATAGAAAGATAAAAACATGCGTACTGTGCAGGGCGGTTGCATCCACGGCTCTCCGTCAATCTGCATTGGCAGTGGCTTGGTGGTCCTGCAAAGCACAACATGCCATTTAGCCTACATACTAGGTCATCTAGATTAGGTTAGCCAGCATGCTAAATTATCTAGATTCAGTTAGCCTGCCTGTTACCTGGTATAGATGCAATTAGTGTGCATGCTAAATTATCTAAAGTCAGTTACCCTGCATGCTAGCTGACCTTAAGTCAGTTAGCTAAGTTGCTAAATGATCTAGATTCATACAGTTTGCTCGCTAAGTGATTTAAATTCAGTTAGCCTGCATACTAAATGACTTCCTCCAGAGGCTTCGGCCCATTGTCATTCCGTTGAAGGTCGGTAGGTCAAGTCTTGACCATTGGCAGATGTTATTGTGCCATCTTCTGGGTTGTTTGCCTCTGCTTTTCTTGCCAATCACTACCCCCTCAAGGCAGAGTTTTGCCAGTCCTATTTGCAATCGCTCAACGTGTAGATAGAGTGTTAGGGCTCTGCTTTCGATTGTTGTCATAATTGGTTTGAGTAAGGTCAGACTTATTTTGTTTCTATGTGGTCTCTGAGGTGGGGTCCTGTTATACACGGCATGATGTGGTTTTGAATGTTTTGATTATACTTATAAATAATTATTATAGCACTACTGGCAGATTCACATAGCATACACACTATCAAATGTAAATTCAGTTGTAGCTAACCTAGATTGAGTTAGCCAGCTTGGTAAAAGATCTAAATTCAGTTAGACAGAGTGCTGACTTCTCTACATTCAGTTTGCTTGGCTGGACTGATTATGCCTCTCCGCATATCCCACATATCAAATTTTATTTAATATACAAGATTTTACTTGGGGCACGAGATACGGCCAGATACGAACGCTATCTAAGATGACCTGCAGCTGATGAAGAAGATGATGCTGACCTGATGGTGATCTGGGAGGTCTTGGCTAGACGCACTGCACTCTTCAGGCCGGTGTAGATCTGTCCCATCTGAATGGTCCCCTCTAGACCCACCACCTCCAGCCTACGGTCGCTAATGTCTGAGGGTTACCAAGTACCAGAGTAGGGTTCACTTTCAAGCCCACAAAATAGATCGAAAATCATGAGGTAGATATACATACACTCAAAGGCTGTGTCCGAAATCGCTAGGGTACATGAAGAATTCAGACACCCCTACAAAGTAGTGCACTGAAAGTATCCCACAATGCACCGCGAAATGTAGTGAGCATCGGATGTACCCTAGACAGAGCTATAACCCATAATGCATTGCGAGACGTTTTAAAAATGACCTCAACTTAAAAAAAATGCCGCAGTGGGAGTAAATAGTGACCGAATGCGGCAAATAGTTATAAATGTAAGTACCTCTGACTTTTTGTGATAATTGTTGAATTTTATAATTATATTTTTTATAATTATATTTTATAATAATTTTGACGCCGGCAACTATAGTGTCCGAAATCTCGGCAGTTGCTGTTGAGTGCACTATAAGTGAGTGCACTATATGGGGGGGGGTAGGGAGTAGCGGATAGGGAGCGATTTCGGACACAGCCAAACACTCTCTCCCTGACACTGTACTTCTCTCTCACGTTGTCACTCTACCGCTCTCTATCAGCCACTAACTCCCCCTCCATGTCAATCAAACTCTCTCTCACTCTGTTACTTTATATTTCATTTTCAGGGAACATTGTTGATTTATTGGACAATTGCGAACACATTCAAAGTGAGTCATAAAAGCAATTCATTGTTTCAACACTGCTAGTATAGACGAGTATGGCAGGTATTTCCGGTCTCTGAACGTCATGTCCAGTGTCATTTAGTTTGCCACGCTTTTGGCTATTTTTGTCTATTCGGTGGCAGCACACACCTACCGTGTTATTTAAAACGGATGGTGGTAACTTGCGGTGTGCTATTCCATACCCAAATGCTCTTGTGCGGATCTGTGACCCACAAAAGCATGATTTAATAATCAGTGCAACTTGTCCCATTTTCTCATTCCTTTTGGAATAACTACAAGAAGCAGTCAGCCTATTGGTCCAGAAGAACATGTGACCACTCGGTGAGTAACTTTAAGTTGGATTTTGACTGTATTTCATCAATATTCATACAAAATTCTGAACGGAACGAGTGGGATGATGTGTAGTCACAGACCGACACCTAGTGGTTGGATTTTTAACTGGCGTGCGTTTTGTGTGTTTTGTGTGCTCGGGTGTCGGTCCGGTACCAGAGTTGGCAAAGGCAACAATAAGGCACCGGAAGTGACCTTAAGAATGGCGGGACAAAATGACTCAGCAATAATCATTATCATGTTAAATAAATTCATTCTATAGTGGGACATCTGACCTTGCGTGGTGACTTTGAGGACCTCAGGGTCCAGGATGACCTCTGGCTCAACCTGGCCAGGGGTCCGCCGAGCATCGCCCTTCTTGGCCTCGCCCCACAGGTTGGAGCCGCCGTGCATGCTGGGAATGTTGAGCACGGCGATGCCCTCCATGGACACGCTGGTGAGATCCAGAGCGGTGCCGCAGCACTGGGTGACACAAGGCGTATACAAACCACAATTTGGTTTGAATATGGGTTTCGTCCCAGGTTAAGTTAAGAACAAAACATTTGTGCTGCTCAGTCGGTTAGGCAGTGCACTGGAAAGCACACATATGCCTTAATGGCACGGTGAGTCGGTGGTTCGAATCCCACCACCGACGTATTTCCCGCATGTCTACCCCCCATCTTCACCTGTTCCCACTAACCCTAATAAATAAAGCTTGGAAAAAACTGCCTGAATGGGCTGGAAAAAACATTAAAAAAAAGAACAAAATATTCATCCCATTAGGTAGCGGAACAGAGAAATTATGCATAACTTTCCAAAGCCGTGTATGAAGACACTGGGTCAGCTAGGCTGCAACTGTTGTAATTCATATATAGTTATTTTATTGTAGTGATCTGACATGTAGGACAGACATGTAGGACGTATTCTAGTTCTAGTGAATGTGCTTGATTCATCTTTGTTACAACCATGCAAGCAAATACATGCGTTTTCTATACTCTAAACACAACAGGGACTGTTAGGAATATGGTTAGTTTAGGGTAGTGTTAGTACATTTTAGGGGAGGTTTCGAATTATCCAAAAAGTTGCAATGCATCCTGCCATTTCTTGGCGCGATACGGGTCCTAGAGCGGTCCTAGCCCTGGCAGAGATTGATATCCTTGGGTTGAGCCTGGGTCGAGATCACCTAACGAGTTCCTCAGTTAAACACATTGGTTCGAAAACACCCTTAGTGTAGGTAGTAGCTTGTAGCTTGAGGACCAAGCTAGTAGAGCTGCAACCGATTAATCGAAGATAATCGATTACTGAATTAATCGGCAACTATTTTGATCACTCAAATGTGCTGAATATATTATTCCCAATGCCAGTCTCCATTCCCAGCATCATGGGGTCAACCATTCAGTTGGATACTAAGTAAGCTTGGGTGAAAAAGCTCATGTTATAAATATGTTATAAGCTAGTAGATAAGTAAGTAAGTAGAGATACTAAGACATCAAAACATTTGGAATATTAATGAAGCTTCTGCTTAAGAATCGTTCCGATTCCAAAGTAAAAATTAACAGATTAATCGATTGATTGGCAGTAAGTATGGGCGATTAATCGATTATCAAACTAATCGTTAGTTGCAGGCCTACAGGATAGATTAGTTGTCATCCTAGCAGCTAAGGTTATGCTCACCTCCATGGTGATGCATTCGTTGAGCTTCTTACAGGAAGCTGAGATCGTCTCTGACGTAGCAAATTCAAAATACCACAGTTTGTTCTTCATCCTGGAAACAAAGATACACACTCAATCTTTTTTTGTCATTTCAATGATTTCACTCAAAAGATGGCGTTTCGGGCTGGCCCTACGGCACAGCCCCAGAGACATAGTCTTGTTACTGTGGCTTATATAACAGCACACAGAGCACCGTGAGATCAGTTCCCTTCATGGTCATATATTGCATGCCTACTCATCCCCCCTCTCTCATCTCCCCCTTCACACTGTCAATAAAATGAGAAAATGACGCTTGTACCGGAAAAAAATAGAGAAGGCGTCCCTGAGGCACAAGCACACCATCTCCGCTTTCTGCAATGTCTCTCCCCCGATTCTTCATCCCAGTTTCCGATGCTGTCAATATCGCTTTCAATAAAGAACGAAAAAAAGAGATAGTAATAGGATAAGTAATAGGATAAACAGCACTTTGAATTGCTCTACATGAAAGGTGGTACATAAATGAAGTTTGATTTGATTTGATTCTGAATGGACAGATGTAACCAGGTGAACACAAACCTGAAGAACAGAACCCTGTATATGAACCAACCTGCTGTTGAACTTCTGAGGATGTTTCTCTCTCATGGTGTGGAATCTGTGTGCAATGGAGGCATCCTGTCAGAAGAACAATCAAATTTCAGCTCAGACTCGGTTCATAGAACATTCTATTCAAATGAACGGCAGCCATTTGCCAGATGCTCAGTGAGACGTGGCTGATCCTTGTATATGATCTTAATATATTTTCCCCAGAAATATATAACATGTCCTAGACATGGTCGTTTGTAGCAGGGGGTATTTCAATATTTATCCACTACCTACACTGTCATAGTCCTTTTGACCCACTGGTGCTCCCCGCACTGAACGGCCACACCTGCCCACATAAAATGAACGGAGCCTTTTGACTTCTGGACTTCTGTACATTTTTAGTTGTACGTCTTATTCTCCTTAAATGGGAAAACCCTTATGCTCCTTCCCTAGCTATCTGGAAAAGGGATCTCTTTCTCTTTATTGATCAGGAGTTTTTCACTGCCTGGCTCGCTTGCACCCTGTTTGTGTTCTTTTTTTTTTAGGTTTGTTGATTTCCTCGCATTAAGCTAATAATTTGTATGTATTTGAAAAAAAGGATAACTCAGCTAGGGTTATTCCACAAAAACATGTTACCTCGAAATAAAGGATCTATACTTCAGGGGACAATCATTTAATATTATTGTGCTCGCTCTGAAAATACATGACATAATTTCTTTGGTCAGCATGTGTTTGGAATCAGCAAAAATGTTTCCCTCTAATGTTTAATAATAATATTACTGACCACTCCGATGGAAAAGTAGTTATTGATGATCTCATAGGGAACCGGGTCTCCCTGAGCCTGCTCACTGTCTGTCAGAACCGTGATGCTCCACCGGTCCATCAGAACCTCCTGACTGAGCTCCAGTTCCTTCAGAATACGGCTCAGGTCCATTCCGTCATAGCCTGAAGATGGAACACGGTGATAAGGATTCAGAATACTCATGAGGAACACTCACATCAGTGACAGGCTGAACAAATAATTACAATTGTTCGCCACAGATTCTCATCTAGTCCCAGTGTCCTTGTCAACAAAACACATAGCAAAGGAAACTTTAGACGTCCCTTTATCATCAGAAAAAAACACACACGCTTGTTTTCATTCTTAAGTTATAGCCTCCAGAACATGGGTGGGTATCACTGAAAATTGTTGTTTTCTCACAAGTTATTTGGTGGCCATTAGGTGGCATATGGTGGTCAGATAGGGGTACTGAATCCAATAAAAAAATAACTGCAATAAAACCCAAAGACGCGAGAGCGCACCTTTGGCGTTCAGCCCTACTATTCACAAAAATGTGGTAACGTGTCTTTGGCACTGAATGAGTTAACAGTTTATTTGAAATTGTATGTTTCAATTACAAGTTGGTAAGGGTTTGGTGGGCTTTCATTCAAAACCACATGCCCAAAAATTGCTGTGTCCCATATGGAACACTTGTGCCCCCCCCCTCCCCACTTTGCATGCCGCCAGCGAGCCACCTACCTACAGGCTACAATAAGTCAGCGGAAATGACGTGTATCTATCCTTATCCACGATATGGGCAGCATTCCATTTGCACCACGTGGGTAACATAGGCTGTTTGGTGCTCCAGTCACCATCGTTCAAACACTGGATTGATGACCGTTTTTGGTGTATGTGTTTCCATGCACTGAAATGTAACCAAAGTTTCTGGACAGCGCCTTAGTCCACAAGTGTGCCATTTGAGACAGAGCAAATATCTCCCCTCATGGATATGCTCTTCACCTCCACCCCACCGGAGACATCGAGCGAGGTCATTTCCTGTTCCTAGAGGGAGCACAGCGACGGGAGGCCGCACCGCTAAGCTCGCCTTGTCTAAACACACACACACACACACACACACAGAGGAACACAATGGACAGATTAACACGCAGGGAAGCACTCAGTGGAAACCAACTGGATAATACATGAAGTCAATTAGAAAATTAACTTGTGATGTGAGTTACTGATTCAAAGTTGTTTATCAGTAAGTTAATCTTATTAACAGCTTTTTAAAAGTGATGTTGATGTTAATGATTGGTTTTGAATACAACTCCAACACAATCAAGTCTAATACAATCAGGTGTAATGCAATCAGGTGTAATCAGGATAAGATACATTACTGAATAAATAGATTTTTACTCTTGTCTTGCAAAATGTAAATAAACTGTAGATTCATGTAGATTCAATATTTTAAAATGTAGTTGATAATGTTGATACTTTTTTTGTAATCTGATTGCTGTCCATTCTTGGCTATGTTAGTTTCACTTACCGATAGCATCGAGGATCCAGCCCACAGTCCCGTCCCCACCACACACCAGGATCCGGTAGTCCTGGAGGTCTTTGAAGAAACTCAGTCTGCACACACATTGCAATAAGAGTAATAATCAGATTAAATGAACTTGGAGTGGAGTGTCTTATTTTTGCAGGTAAAAAATAAAATCGAGGAATATTTTTTCTTGGAATACAAATTTCTTGTGGAATACATGTTAAGTCTCAATAAAAAAGACGAAAAAGTAGTTTCTGTTGTGCCTTTTTTTTGGTGGAATACCTTATGCGTCCCAGCCTCACCCAGATACTGGCTCCACATGTCCCCAGGTAATTCAAGTTTGATATGTAGAATGTTTGTAAACAGAGCGTTAATGGTTGACTGACCCTGGGCCTGGTCCACCGTTCTTGAGGTTGAAGACCTGACGAGGGTTTAGAAGATACTGGAACTTCCTCAACACCCTGGCCCATACACACACGCAGAAACACACACATTCACACACATACATACATACATACATATGTACATATACATGCACATTAACACACATAGATGAACACGCACACACACACACACACACACACAAATAAACACAGACACATGAACAAACAGACAAACAATTGCCACACATGTACAAACTCACAAACACATATATAAACAGACATACACATACACATACACATACACATAGACAAGCACAAATTCACAAACACATGCACAAATGAAGATATTTTAAATGAAAACATCTATTTGTTCCAGAAAGTAGACATTATCTTACACAGTAAACTTTGCAGTGTTAAATATGCAGTGTCAAAGTTCATTGACTCTTTCAGAGTTATTACAACAACAGAGAGAGTTGAATATTTACTAGTGTTGGTGTTAATTTGCAGAGTTACAAGGCGTTGTGTCAATTAGACTCTACAAAGCCCCGCCCAAAGCCCGCCCATGCGGCACCCGACCCTTGCCGCGGACCAAGGTTCGGCTCGGACCCCAGAGGTTTGGGTTGCAGCAGCGCTGCTGACTCGCCGGGTCGCAGGCCCTCGTTGCCTTCGTCCGCTCAGATGCAGACGCCCGTCCTTCACGGACGTGCCGGCGGTGCTGTACAGTGTAAGTCAGTGTTAATTTTTTACTCAATTTCAAGTTAATTTTAAGGAGTTAAACACTATGGAAAGAGTTAATTTAACACCAAATCTGATAAGGACCAAATACACTCAGACACAGTGTTAAATTTAACTCTTTAAGTGTTGATTTAACACTGCAACATTTTCTGTGTACTTATATTATGAGATGTTTTTCGTACTTTAGTCTAATTGGAAATGTTGAAAAGGTACATGATGTTGCCTCTTTCTCACTTCTTCTCTCCCATCCTCCATTAAATAAGCTCCTCCGGTGGTCAATCAAAATTCAAACCACTAAATGTCTTTTCTACTACTGCTAATACAACTGCTGCTACAGTGATACTATTCCTACAAAAGCTTCTACTACTAATACTAAGACTGTTACTCACAAAGAATGCAGACTCACCGTTCTCCCTGTTTGCCTCCACTCTTTGGGTTAACAAACACCAGGAGTGGGTGTGTGTTGGCCACAGGACTGATCTGCAACACAAAAACTTTGTTACTATCACAACTCGAATCCTCCGTTTCAATTTTTTTAATTCAAATTCAGATTTATTTTTAGCCATAAGGGGACTTTTATTGTGAAAATCAATCTTAGAATTACTTCTTTCCAAATGTATGGATTCATTGCAGATTCTGTGTGTTTATGCTCTAGGGTAGGTTCATGAAATGAATAGAATTTGTAGGCACTTTCAAGATGGTTCAATTCAAGATGGCAGACTTTTTGTATGTTCCATAACTTCTGACCGGGTGGATGGATTTGTTTTCGTAGATACATCTTTAGCAGTCAGGTCGACTGCATAGCCTACCGGCCTAGTTTTTAAGAAGTAACCATACCAGCCCTGTAGGGGTCTAAATAGCTCAGAGTGTAGCAGACTGACCTGCAGCACCTGTCCATCAGGTGTGGTGTTCAGTCCACTTTCCTCGCTGGAAGCCGGGCAGCCGTTCTTTGCCGTGTTTGGGCGTTCCTGGAGAGAGTTAAGTGGCAGTTGTGACTGGGAAACTACCAGCACACACCAATTTATAGGACAGTGCACCAAAGGGTACGAAAATTTGTATCACGTTTGGCAGAGATTAAGGGGAGCCAATGACTCTGGTTGGGGTTCTGGACACCGTCTGCAGGTCACAGGGTCACTTTGATCATCTGACCACAAGGTCACCTTTCCCTCTGCTCACCTTCACCACTAGGTCACCTTTCACTCTGCTCACCTTGACCACTAGGTCACCCTTCACTCTGCTCACCTTGACCACTAGGTCACCTTTCACTCTGCTCACCTTGACCACTAGGTCACCTTTCACTCTGCTCACCTTGACCACTAGGTCACCCTTCACT
>OMKY01052411.1:12828-34754 GCA_900302395.1 Bregmaceros cantori | reverse complement strand
CCACCCTTCGTTCAATCATTAATTGTTTCAATAATAAACATGGACAAGGTATTGCCTCGTTAAACACATTTATGTTTTTTTTCCACCATTGTCTCTGCACGGTGTCTAAAGAGGTGACGAGTGGTAATCAGGTCACAGGGGTAGCCTGGCGTCGCCTCTCATTACAGTGATAGATGTGTTGTCTCTAGCGTTGGTTGCCGTGCGCGGTCCAGTAATCACCGCGCGTTCCTCCGTGTCCGTCTGCTGAGGTTTCACAGTCGTGCTAACGATGCTAATAAGTGGAATTGTTAGAAATGACAAATCACCTTCGCTGCGCTCATCTTTAATCAGGTTTTTAAAATGCTTCCACAGGCTGTATAGAAACCAAAGGGGGATAGCGCTATAACTGCTATCCGATGTTGTATAAACAGACTTAGTTAGTAAAGCATTACAGTAGTAAGATTACAAAAATATTGTAATTAGTTAGAAAGGATTACGGTATTTTCCACACTATAGATGAGTTCACGCACTAAAAACAATGGGGTAACATTTTGTCTTACCCTCTGAAATGCACTTCCAGTGTCTGTATAGCCGCCTGTATAAAGTCATCGTAGTGGACTGACCAAGTTGCTGAATTTGACACACGAAGCACCGTTTCAAACTCCATTTACTACTTTGCTCACTGTTTTGCATAAATATTGATGAACTACAGACAAATCCGACTTGAAGTTGTTGTGTGGTCACATGTTTTTCTGGACCAATGAGATGGCTGCATTCACTCGTTAGAAGGACAAAAAAATGAGTAAATGGAACGGGTTGTGCATATTTCTGAATCATGCGGTTGTAGGGCACAGATCCTACACTAGAGCTTTAGGGGGTGGACTAGCACAGCGCAAGCTACCACCATCCTTTTTAAATGATGCAGTAGGTGTATGTGTGTATGTTCCCACTAAATAGATAAGTTCAATATCAATTCAGAACACAGCAAGTTGACGGCACTGTGAAAAGGACATCCTTTTCACAGTAAGCGTTTATTTTGTTGAATAATATTTTGGTTATTTTGGTTATTCGGAATGGGGTGCATTTGATGTTATTTTTCTATGCGGAAAGCGACATGTGTTTTGTTTCTGTGCGCCGCCCGGCGCCGAGTGAGCGCAGGGCCACGCGCTGCAGCACGGTGCATGCTGTGCTGCTGGGCCGGTGACGCTGTGGGTGTGCACGTACGCACATCACGGTCCTTTTTCCTCCTGGTTTGAGAATAAAAAAACCACAAACTTAGTCCTGCTTCTGCCTCAAACTCAGTCCTGCTTCTGCCTGCTTCTGTCCCTTGCTGTTACTCCTGGGTGCCATAACTTCTCCAAAGGTCAAGTAGGAGGAACAACATGACAAGGCCTTCTAGGACTTGAAGGAAGTCTTGTGCAATAACCCGGTACTACAAAGTCCCGACTTCGACCAACCCTTCACGGTGCAGACTGATGCATCAGGTTTTGGTCTTGGTACGGTACTACTACAAGGCAAAGACAATTGTAAACGGCCCATAGCGTACATTAGTCGCAAACTTTTTCCGCGTGAAACCCGCTACTCAGTGGTAGAAAGTGAATGCCTTGCGGTGAAGTGGGCGTTGAACTCGTTCCGCTATTATTTACTAGGACAAAGCTTTGTCCCCGAAACAGACCACCGAGCCTGGACATGGTCGGGGAAAATGAAAGATTCTATGCCCGCATCACTCGTTGGTTTTTAGCCCTGCAACCTTTTCAGTTCTAGGTAAATTATCGTGCTGGTAAACACAACCTGGTGGCAGATTTTCTGTCTCGCCGAGACTCCTTAAGGGGAGGGAAATGTGAAAAGGACACTCTTTTCACAGTAAGCAGAGTTTACTTTGTTAAATAATATTTTTGGTATTTTGTTTATACTCAAACTCCTGCTTCTGCCTGCTTCTGTCCCTTGCTGTTACTCCTGGGTGCCATAACCGCTCGCCGTTCCACAGGCACCGAAAGTTGTATTCACACCCACACCCAGCACATGTATCGCGCCTGTGACTTAGTTCACCAGTGAACTAACAGTGATGTATAATTCTTCACACTGGATACTGGCATCCCCCCGACTGCCCCTCCCAGTAGGCGGAGTCTGGCGCCTCTGTGCCGCCGACAGGAGGAGCGATCAGCGCCTTAGAGTCAGGTGTGCCTTATAGTGCGGAAAATATGGTACATGCATGGATCATTTCCTCAATAAACAAAAACGATGTACACGTTGGCGAAGGCAACTAATTGGGTTTGAACCACAGATGGCAAAAGTGCAGAGAGTTTTTACTTAAAGAGAGTAAGAGTAAATACATTAGTGAAAAAAAGAACTCAAGTAGGACTACAAAGTAACAATACAAATATATACTTGAGTAAAGTACAAAGTACAGACTCTAAAATGCACTCAAAAGTATTATTGAAAGTATAAAGTACAAAGTAAAAATAAATTAGTATACAAAATGCACTTTTTTCAATGTTAGTTTGTCAATGTTATTGACACATTACCAACATCTTAGCCAAATTTATGTTATATCTAAGGCACATATTATGTTATATCTAGGGCACAGAGACCCAGAGACTAAATAAAAACAACTAATGAATTTATTAACAGAGACTGTACTGTGCATTAGCGCCCACTACTGACTCATTCACATTATACATATTATCCTACCCCATTGTTGCACAAAAAAATGTAAAAAAGTAACAAACCTGTATTGGGAAAAGTAAGGAGTAGAAATACCAATATTAAAAAAAAAAAGTAAAAAGTAATCACAGAAATAAGTACTTCTAAAAGTACAGATACTTGAAAATTCTGCTTAAATATTTGTTCTTTGTTACTTGCCATCTCTGGTTTGAAGACACAGCCAGACAAAACACACACACACACACACAGTTTGAATGAGCATCACAGTATAAATATCTGAAGCCCACGGGGAGACAAGATTCCATTTAGCCAGAACGGAATATGCCAGAACGCCGGGCAGGCGGTTTCCCCCTCCATAATTAATATGTTTAGCACACTGTTCAGTCTGAAGCCCTGCAATGAGACAGACTTTCAGAGTTCACTGAGTGAGCAGGTCAGCTCAGGACCATGGACCAAGCAACATAGAAGCAGAGAGCAAAAGTTTGATTGTTGGAAGTTTTCTTTACTTTAGAGAGGTAAGGTCATGGAATAAGCATTTCATAGGTGTATTCCATGCAGGGCTCCGAACCGGTTCAAGGAATGAAAACCGAAAATGAACAGAATTTTACAAGGAGCGGAACGGAAACGAAAAAAGATTTCTTCAACTGTTCCAGAACAGAAACGTAACATTATGAAACCCACAAAACCGGTTTAAAACATTTTTTTTTCTCGTTCGGTATATATTTGAACATATCCTATGTCTGGGAGACTATTTCTGGTTGTGCATTCATCCAACTTTCACTGTCAGTTATCAAGCCCCATGCATCTGGGGCTCTATCCCCTCCCTCCCTTCTCTCCCTTCTCTCTCTCACTCTCTCTCTCTCTCTCCCTTCTCTCTTCACTCATAACAAAAGGATGCATGTAAATCGTCCGCAAGAGATAAGAGACAAGAAGTGAAAGATAAAAATAGATATATGTTAGCAGCATTAGATATAGCAGATAGATATAGCAGCATTATATATGTGTATATTTAAAAACATTTCCAAGAAATAATAACAGTAATAAAAATAAAAACGCAGACAGCCCAAATAAACATTTCACCTCACCACACCATCTTGAGAGCGCGGATAATTTGAAAAATGACGCGAGGGAAATAATATCGTGGATTTGTCGCCGACTGACAGACCCACGGCAGACCGCAGCACAATGCAATAAAGTAGAGAGAAACGCTAGCTTCAAAAGGTATGATTACCATAAAAACCACATTCACTGCCACCAGCCAGATATAAATAACCAAATCTGCATCATGTGTCTGCCGAGGAAAGTCAACTATTCCGGAGAGTCCATATTCAGATTTGGGATTTGTGTTGAGAGTAGATTTGCGTGACAATTAACCAATTAATGATATACCAGGAATCAAAATACGTTACATATGGGACAATCAAAGCATGAATGTTTTCTCAAAACCCAAATTTGTACATTTCAGTCCACCATGGGCAGTGCATTATTATGCTGTTTTTTTAAAGTTATTTTTTCATTAGTGTGAAAGGGGGATGATAGACTGAGGACTGCATACTTGCAGAATTTCTGTATCTATGGTGAGGGGACGCGATCTAAAGGCGCTGTGTGCACTGTGGTCTTAAGGCCGATGCACTCATAGCTTCTGACTCATAGCCTCTGCAACTGTCATATCTGTGCACGACCATGCCCCCAGCGCTTCTTTCTGCAACCGTCGCCGCGCTCCTCAAAAAAATCCTGACTATGCGTCAGACTGTGACGCATAGTCAGGCAGAGAAAAAGCAGCTGTGATTGGTCCTTGGCATGCCTTTCCGGCTGTCTGTGTTGTCGTTTCGGTACCAGGGCACGCCATTTTTTAAAAACTGAGGAGCATTTACACTACAATATAATACATATAAATATATAAATGGAATATGCACTTATGCCGCCGCCGCCGAAGTTCTTGTGACCTTCTGCCAGAGTTCTCGCGAGTTCTCGAATAGACTCCCCCTTGCGTTTCGGCGGGAAACTGTCTTTAACTGCTATGCCACGGTGCCAGCTGTCACTATGTGCCCACGGCGTTATTAAAAACTTAGCAAGGTGCTATTCTACATGCCTGCCAATCCAATTTTTTCCTGGCCCCCAGAGGAATCCTGAAGTTTTGATTTATTTTTTATTTATTCATTTTTGAGATGCTGTTATTTAGTACCTCACCAGAAGCACTAGAAATGTGTTGTTGAGGGTTGAGGCTAACTGAGTTTCCGTTCTTTACCTCCACAGATGTACTGTAAATGTGTTGTAGTTTAAGTGGGTGGCTGCTGTTTACCACTATTTGTGTGTTGTTGTTTTCAGATGTTGCTTGTTACAAACAAGAAAGCACCATTGTTGCATAGAAATTAAGCCCTTTTAATGGAAAGTAAGCTACTTTAGATAAAAGTTATGAAAATGTGGTTTTGCGTTGTACAAATAGGCCGGAGATTACTGAAGCGGAGGGGGGTGCGTGCAGTCCGGCCCCTGGCCCATTGGGCTCTGACAATGTGGCCGTCTAAGCAAAGCAGATGACTAGCCATTTACCATTCCGCCCCATATTTGTCATCACAATAACATCCTACAGACTCTGAGGCACATTTACACAGAAATAAGAGTCGTTTCTGTGCAAAGTTAGTGACTAAATAAATAACTACTCGCAGCACTTCTTTGTTGTACATCTTTGGGAGTAATTTATTGGTTGGTTGTGGGGAGATAAATGAAATTACAATATTGTGCTGAAAATGAGATTTTGTTTTAACTCCCCAGCATTTTCTCTCATTGTTGAGAACAACAAAAAAAGAAGAGAAATAGAAATAGCTGCCATATCAACGGAGAAAATGCCCACCACTGTTGAAATGGTGTCATTAGGAAAGTTTGTTGAAAAACCAAGCAGAAAAAACAATGGATGGGCTCAAACAGACATGTCCATGCACTGACACACACACACAGCACTTTGAAAGAAGCTGCTCACTCTTCTCAAATAATTGTTGCTGGCGAAGATGAGGTCAAAAGAGGTCAGTTGGCTAGGGAGAGAGACAGAGAGTGAGAGATTAATGTGAGAAAGAGAGAGTATGCTGGGCGCCTTCTACCCTGATGATAGAAACATATCTACGAAAACTATTAAATGTGTGTCTACACTTCTGCAGTCTTCAGTTCAGTTGGTGTGTGAGTCTCTTAGTAATTAGATATGCACAGACACACACACACACACACACACACAGACACACACCCTTATTGTCAGTCAAAATGTCCATTAAAATCAGAAAATATTGGTATAATTTTTGAATAGCGATCAAATGACTAAAGTTTAACCAAAGTATGGCTGTGTCTGAAATCGTTCCCTATCCCCTACTCCCTACCCTCCATATAGTACACTCACTTATAGCGCACTCAACAGCAACGGCAGAGATGTCAGACACTAAAGTCGGCACCGTTGAAAATTATTAAAATATAATTGTAAAAGATGTAATTATAAAATTCAATAATCATCATGAAAAGTCAGAAGTACTTACATTTTTTAACGATTTGCCACAGGCGGTCGCTCTTTACACCCGCCGCGCCATTTTCTTTAAGTTTAGATCATTTTTAAAATGTCTCGCAATACATTATGGGTTATATTGCTTCGTCTAGGGTACATCCGATGCTCACTACTTTTTGCGGTGCATTGTGGGATACTTATATATAGTGCACTATATAGGGTACATGGAGAATTCAGACACCCCTAAAAAATGGCGTGCACCCCATGTAGTGCACTATATGGGGGATAGGGAGCGATTTCGGACACAGCCTATGGCACGTCATCATATTTCACCGTCTCCACTTGTGGCAGAATGTGCACCAACATGGGTCAGCTTCCTCTGGAGGTTTCCGTCTAGAGTCCTTCAGTTGGGGGCTAGGGTTAGGCCAAGACGTGACCATTCATTGATGATGTCGCGCCATCTTTGTCTGGGTGTCTGCCTCTGCTTCTCTAAGCAGAGTTTTGTCAGACCTATTTAAAAAAGTAAAAGTATTGATACCGCAGCAAAATATTACTCAAGTAAAAGTAAAAAGTAGTCATCCAAACATTTACTCAAGTAAAAGTAAAAGGACTTAACAATAAAGTTACTTAAGTAGCGAAAGTACTAAGCAACTCTCAGTGAAAAAAAGGACAAATTCTCTTTTCAAAATGTAATTGAATGCCGCTTGTTGATTTGCAATCCCCGGAAATCACCCTGCCTTTCATATCCTCCTGGAAGGCTATATAGAGATACAGATATAGATAGATACCGGGAGAGAGAGAGAGTGCGCCCGAGAGAGGGAAAGCGATATGACAACAGTTCCCAATGGGTGTCGCTAAAGGCCAAGTTAATGTAAAGAGTAGCGAATTGCTGACATCTCAGTAAAGTTTTTTTTTCCACCTCAAATTTACTTGAGTAAAATTAGAAAGTAACGTGTGAAAAATGTACACAAAAAATGTAATGGAGTAAATGTAATGCATTACTGCCCATCTCTGCAAACAACAACAACGACAAAAAACTTTTTTTGTATTTTTGGCCAGAGGTTCTCAAATAAAGAAATAACAAATTTGGGGCTGTGGTGCTGCCACTGTGGCACAGCCAGTTAGATCGCAGAATCGAGCACACTTAGGGTCTTGTGACTGTGGCTTGAGTTCACAGCGCATTCTGTTGCAGCACAAGTGGTCCGCGAGTGGCACAAGCCGGACGACGTCCTTCACGCACCGCTCACCACGCGCACCTGACGCTCATCTCCTCTTCTCAATGCGCCTCTGGATTGGTCGCTCCCCTTCTTGAAAGGAAGACGCTGCCCTGGGTCTGACGCGGCGGAATAAAATTCCCTTGGTAGGTACGTGACCAAGGTGAACCGTTATTGTACCCCGTTGTCTAGACAAACAACTCTCTCCCATCCTGTGACAAGTCCTGTAGCGTTACTTACCATGTGTGCTGGTGGCGATTCAACTCTCCTCTCCTCTGTGTTCACCATTGATCCAGAACGTTGAGCGGACCTCCTCCTCACTCCACCTCTCCTGGTTCGTCTCCTTGTCCCCGAAGTTGAGTATTGCAATCTACACATCTACGAACTCACCTGCTTCTCCATCAGGGACGTCCTTGCCACATCATCGCGCCAGAGACTTTGTTAGATAGACTTGTACATATTACTTATAGTCTGTCTCGTCCAGAGTATTTCTTACTTATTACTAATAAAGGAGTTTGCAACTCCACTCTCTCTTGTACGTCTCTTGGGTCCCTATTAAGTTCTATTTTGTACCATAACACTTTCAGCTGTCATGAGATCGCTTCCCCTCACCGACATGAGCATACTACTCATCTGCTTCCCCACTCTCTTGTCCCCCTTCACACTAACCCTGGGAAATGGTGCTTGTGTCCCCCAAAAAATAACTTTTTAGAAAAATGTGGGGCTGTGGGGGCCCCAAGCAGCTGCCAGCCTTGCCCGGTGACAAGATGTGCCTCTGGTCACAGCAATCACATCCACTTTTCGAGGGTCTCAGAGCAGTTTCCGCCAGCAGCGCTACACGCTCCCCTTTATCTGTGCTATTGTGTAGCTAGCCAGAGCGCTGCTCCACAAGTCCTGGTCGCTATTAATCTTTCTCAGCACACTAAACAATGGTCCAAGCCACCGAGTGCAGCGCTTGCTGTGAGCATAGCATCAATCATCATTGTTATATGACCGGCTTGGGCCTGCACAGTTTACACTGGCTCTGTCCGTCACAGCCAGGAGCTTGCATAAGACAGGCGAGGAGTGTGTCTTTCTCCATGATAGAAGAAAACAAATGCACATATGATTGTATGATTGAATGATTATGCAGGCAGATCTATATATTTAACGTTTTAGTTCTCGGAACCGTTCCGCCACCAAAATATTGGTCCTGAACCGGTTCGGAACATTTTGTTCCTAAAGTTTCTTATATTGTGCAATGTTAAGTTTAGATATAGTTTTTATACAAAATATATTTGGTGGATTTTCAAACTTCAGTGCAACTATATTAACACCATTACATCCGCTTCCTCGTCTGTCCACAAGATGGAGCCCCAGATGCATGGGGCTTGATGACTGAGCACCGTAATGGTCCCACCCATTATCTTAGATACTGAACACTGTTTAGCCCCACAGCTACGCAAACTATAAAATAAAGGTAGTACGTTAAACCAATAATTAAGCATGGAAGAATAGGCTCCTCCAGAGGGGAAGAGTGAGAGGGAGAGAGCGAGAGAGAGAGAGATGACAATGAAGTGATACATTGATGTGTTTGTTGGGTGCTTTGTCCAAATGACGCCCATTTGCAACCTGAGTGCTGGTAACAGTGTCTGGTGGATATATTGTATAAGTGGTAAAATGTGATAATTCTAGCTATTTGGCGAGTGGACAAAAACAGTAAATTCTATGCAAACAGCCAGTGTTGTGTGTGTCCGCTCCCACCTGCATCTCTAAGTGTGTTCCATTGTGAGTCTGTGTGTGTATCTGGGGGGTGGAGGCCTGGAGGGTGATTAATATCACATTACTGTCACAGTAGTGCAATATGAATCACATTTGACGTATGAGGTTACTTTTTGGTATAGCCGGTGATATTGGCGTGCAACGGGATGACGTGAGGTCGCGTGACCGCTATTTCGCCATGGAGCAGCAGGACATTTGTGCACTATACATACAGTGTGCAGTGTACTTCGGAAAGTATGTGGATTGGAACACGGCCCAAATGTAAAATAAATTGCAAAAAAATAACATAGCCAAGGGTCAGGGCTTGTGAAATGTCAAAATAATTGACATGTTTTTTTGTGTTTTTCTTTTCTTTGGTATTCTGGAAAATGCTAGTGATCATTTTCATGACAGCTTTTACATTTTTCAAATTAAATTAGTTGATAATTTTCTATGAATCCAGTATTTTATTACAATGATATTTTCTAAAATGTGATATCATATTCAGAGTGGGCTTTTCCAATGTTGGGGTTCTGCAATTCTGGAAGTCCAGATCCACCTCTCTCTTTTTCGTTTTATGTGCCGTTTAGCAGAGATGTGACCAAGTCCCTCTTTCAAGTCTCAAGTCCTTCTTAGGCAAGTCAAGTCAAGTCCCAAGACAACTCCAAATCAAGTCATCATTAACATGCTGTCATTTTAGCTCCAGAATCTGATTTTAATAAAGTCAAAAGTTTTGCTTTTATAATAGCATTGTTTGACTATTTGCTACTTTATTAAAATCAGATTCTGGACTTGACTTGCCCAAAAAGGACTTGAGACTTGAAAGAGGGACTTGGTCACATCTCTGCCGTTTAGTGCGCCTCACATCTGAAAACGTTAGATGACAGACCAATCATATACACTGCAATATTGCCTTTATTAGGAAAATACAGTATGTGATTTCACACAGAGTTATTCAAATAAAAATATCAAGGATTAGTAGAGAATGCTTAGCGAAAGACAAATGATTGCCAGGGAACAATGTGACGGCATGCTCGGGATATTTCCTGATGAACGTGAAAGGAGTAGTGTACCCGCAGCTCCTCCCGACTGTGTGTTCATTAAAAACAACACGGCCCACTGTGCGTTGATGGTTCCACTCAGCAGTCTCCTAATGCTGCATCCCAGTACTAATCTTCACACTTATCTTAGCCCTACGCCGTGGGTTTGCACATTCCAGTGAATACTAAAGGCACATTCATACCTCACGTTAACTATGGATATGTGTGGAGCGTGGACGAACGGATGAATAGACACCAATTTTTTTGTGTGTGGCCGCCAATTCTGCCTCCTAGAGGACATATTCTGTTATTGCACACAGAAAAGACACACAGAGGTGTGAAGGTGGTACATAGAACCTACGTAATAGGACATGTGTAGGATATGAATGGGCCTTAAGGGGCGTCCTAATTCTCAATTTGTTAAGGACAAGGGCTCAAGGTAAGTGCAAAATCGCCCTCAGCACCAACTTAAAAAGAAAAAAGTATAAGCTGACTTGGCTTTTAGGACTACAAACATGGAAAGTGCTAAGGGCTAAGAAACTCAAGAGTTACAGATGTGTTTTTGGAGAAGTGTCACGAATACTGCCAATGGGATGTTAGAGTCTTAGGGTTAATTCTGTCTATGTCAGGGTTATTCACTGGGGGATTTTTTAACTGGAGAGAGTCTTTGCGTGGGCCCGGCCGCTGCGTCTCAGGCGTCTGTCACAGCTTCCGCAGTGTGACAAGGTAAAGCCTGGGAGATGACGGGGAAAGTGTAGCAAATAAGAAACGTCAATACTGCTGAGTCGGGCTGAGCCCTGCCAAATTACACTGACGCCGGCATTACATCTATATACATGAAGGGCTACTTCTGTCTGTCTGCCTGTCTTGTCTGTCACCCATAAACTCTGAATGTATAACAGGTAGACATCCGAAATCATGTTATTCTAAAGTGGTACCAATGAGATACAACTTGGAGAGACCTCCAAACCCGCCACTCCGAGCGTTGTCGTTTGGGGAAAGTCAGGTTTTTGGAATGATCAACATTTTTTTAAGAAGGGCCACGGTCCAATGATTTTTTTTAGTATGGTGCTGAATGTGCAACATAGCACATCCTCCTATATTATTGTACCACTTTTCATGTTGAACTGTGAGTTTAGCATAAGTTTTTCTCCTTCAACAAGTATCAAAGTAGAACAGCTTTCTCAAGCAGTCCGTGATTGGTTTTGGAAACTGGAAATGAGCTCCTGGTCTAATGCAGAAACCCTCTCAAAGACTGATAAAGAATGATTTTAGTCATTATTTGGGTTGATGTCATTTCCAGAAGAATTGCAATGAACATATTGATTTTCTGAAATCAATATGTTCATTGAAAAAGTTAACTTCAAGAGCACTATGAAAATCTGTTGAATTGAGAAATATTTTAGTTTTCTAGAAGATGTCCAATCTCCTACACAAGAAGCCATGGGAGAAGAGATAGCACTATGTCTCACTGATTAAAATCCAACAGTTCTCTGGAGACTGACACACTCATTGCTCCAAAGCAGCGGGCGGCCTCTTTGTCACCTCAATGGAGGGGGGGGATGAGAGAGAGGAGATCGACCGGAGAGATGGAGGACGTGTGTGCGTGTGGGGGTCAGTGATGGGGAGGTCTTCACCGCTCACACAGTGATTGGAAAGGGAGTGGAGATCTGTCTGAGGAGCTCATCCATTCCTGCAGATCAGGCTAAATAATATTGGGTCGTGTGACAAGGACGATAAAAAAGATAGATTTTAACTCACATGGCGGCCCGGAATGCTGCAGAACCCCTCCTAGCCTGGTGAGCCAGAACCAATGCATCGTCCACACATCGCTAGACGCTTGCATTGGGTCTGGGAAAATCAGGCTCACCATCGATTCAGATTCAATCGACCAATCAGGGCGGACGTGGAGGGAGTTTGTACGGGCTACGCGAGACGTGGGCGGAGTTTGGTTGTCACGCCCTTACACCGCTCGACCTGCCTACTGCGCTGTGACTGGATAACACGATTTGACACTTTTTTTTTTAAACGTTTTCCAACCCTGGTTTTGCCAGACCCAATGCAAGCATCTAGCGATGTGTGATGCGTGGATGATGCATTGGTTCAGGCTTGCCAGGCTAAAACCCTCCCACCCTGGACACTGTGGATCCGTTCCAATTCCAAAAACACCAATTCCGCACTTTGCATGCATGGTGCTGTTCTAAATTCCAATTCAAAAGCGGCAATAGGAAGTGAGGCACTTGTACCCGCATGGTGCACTTTGAACGGCCAAAATACAAAGTGTGGGAGGATGAACACTTCTTACCCCCGTTGGATGGCATTTTGACTACGTAGCTGAAGGGGCGGGGCCATACCAACGTAAGTTCCAAAACAAACAATGTCGACAGAAGACTGCGGTCGATGCAGGCACTGTTGTGACGGCTTCAACGTTGTTTTCATCCACATCTGTTTTGATCTGTAATGAATTTCCCATTCAAATCAGATCTGTTAAGCATTTTAAATGACTGTACACAGATTTTGTGCTAACGAATCAAACTTGTATCCATAAGCAACCAATAATTATTTCTCTACATTGGCCTTTGACCCCGAGCTGGTGGATTCTCTAGATGATTACGGAGTACGTGTGGATGTCCATCTTGGCCCATGAGTGTGGCTCCATTAGCACGATGTGCCTATCGTTTCGGCTTCCCCTCATGAACATATACTGCACGTCCGCTCGCCACCCTTTCACACAAACGCTGTCAGTTAAATGAGGAAATGACCGGCGAAAAAAAGGCTCTTGACGTCTTTGGTAGCAAGTACGGTATGTGTTTTCTTTAGAACATCCATGGAAGTCTGTGATACTGAAGAATTTAATGATGGTTGCATGAATCTGCATGCAACTACAAAAATACATGTGTGTGAAATCCATGGTGCGCTGAAAGGCAGAGAAATGGCCTGCTGTCTGTTGGGCTCTCTCTCAGATTATCAGATGCGTCTGCTAAGAGTTGAAATATTGAATCACAGCTGTCTGCCGACTGTTTGAGTCGGAACAGGCTGCCCAGCGACTTATGCAAATGTAAGGAGGGTGATTTAGTTAGCAGATTGCGTGGGAGATTTAGTTTTATCTTATATCTCTCCGCCTCGTCTTCAGCAGATGTACAGCAGGTGTACCAGCCCTCCATATAACTAATACCACATTCAGAACGGGCTTTGTGTATCCACCTCAGTCTTTCTAATCCTGACCTTTGGACACTTTGAATATATCGAGTAGTCTGCATGTCTGCCACATTATATTAGCAATACATACTAGTACAGAACCCATAGAAAATGTATGAGATTAATCTGTATATACTACTGTGTTGGGTAAGTGGGTGAACTTAGTTGTGCAGTGTGCACTACACACCGCCATACCACTGCAAAGTCACCCTACAAAGTTGAGAGCATTCACGGCAGTGCTGCGTGGAACAGTCAGATACCGACAGACATTTCTTGAATTATTGTACAGATTGCATGTGTTGCTGTTACAAGTCAGCGGGAACAGCTGGACGAAGGGCGAGCACCGTCCGCGGATCGGCCAACACCATCGCTCCAACACGGATCGTCCGCGGTGCCTCCAGCTGCCCCGCATCATCAATCAACAGTCCACCTCCATTTAAGGCAGCGCCCGCCCCCAGAAGGGCGCAGACCCAAAGCCTTGGCTCAGGTTAGTCTACCTGACTAAGCATGTCACACCACGGTTCAATACTTTGACAAAGTTTCCTTGGATAACTGTACAATTCCTGGCGCTTGAACTCATCTGGGTGCTGTCTCCTCTACCCACAGCACGACCCCCTCGAGCCTCCACCGGAACCTGATTCCACCCCGGGGGACATTGAGATGGGTAACGTGTCTGATGATGAAGCCATGGACAGTTCTTAGATAGACTTTGTTTATGTATTTCTCTCTGACCTCTAAAGGGTCAAACAACTAAAATATATTTGTTTTCACATGCAAATAAATGGTTTTTAAATCCTCCCCTTTGTCTCCTCTCTGGGTCATTTACCATTCGATCGATAACCCGTGACAGTTGCAGACACATACTCCGCTTAGTGCACTGGAAAGCACGCATATGCCTTAATGGCGCGGTGAGTCAGTGGTTCGAATCCCACCACCGACGTATTTCCCGTATGTCTACCCCCCATCTCCACCTGTTTCCACTAACCCTAATGAATAAAGCAGCCCGAATGGGCTGGAAAAAACATAAAAAAGAAAAAGGGATGAAAAGAAGCAAAAAACGTCCTCAGATAACTTAACTTTACTAGTCTAAAACATTTCTGCTGCAGCGCCATAACTATCCATTAAAATTAGGTGTCCGACAACTAAATTAAACCGACAACTAAAGGCTGCAGAGATGATAATGATAGGTAATTGACTGGGTTTGTATGGGGTGCATCTGAGGAAGGAACTTTGGTAAGGGATTTCTACCCATGAAATGGTGAGTGATCATTCTAATTCCGCATCAGTCCTTGTTGTGTAGTTATCTTGCAGCTGGTTGTCATTTTATGCCCTTTACACAAGCTCTCATTTGTTCCTCAGTCGATCACCCTCCTTGACTCATTCAGTGCATTTTTTTGGGGGGTGGGGGGGCTAGCGTGATTTTTCATTCTTGGATGAATTGCAGGAAAGCCCGAGATGGCATCCGCGGCACTGCTTGACCTATGGTCACGTTATCGTGTCATTCAGATCAGATTTTTTTTTTTTAGTTATTTTTTCCGGTGTCAGCGCCGTTTTTCCATCTTTATTGGATAGGATTAGTTGGAAACTGGGTTGAAGACATCGGCGGTCGACATTGCAGATAAGTCGACGAGCGTAGTCAAACTCACGACACTGCGGACGCTGCGGTACACGCAGCACCACTAACATGAATGGGGTCACGTTAGGTGTGTCAAATCATGTTTGACACATGATTTTGTCATGAATCAGCATTTTAGTGAGACCCACCCATGTTCTGTTGACGTTAAATCGGATAAATCCGGCGTATTATTTTCTGTGATGTAAGGTGCAAATCCCCAAAACGATCCGCTTATTTTGAAAGGGTACAAAACCCTAGCCCCCAATCCCTTCTAACCCTAACCTAACTCTAACCTTAACAAAATAAACGGATCGTTTTTGGGATTCTAAATTTACATAACGGCAAAAAATATGCCAGAATTATCCATTAACGGGGGCCACCCATGTTCGGGAGACAATTACTAAAGAATGGAAACGGATACTGATGTGGCCAATCAGAAGGCCAACACTGTCTGGGAAAGACTTGCTAGGTCAACAACAGTTCACACAAACTTTTTCCTCTTTTTTTTCAAATGAAGAATGTCTAAAGTTTCCTTTGCTATGTTTGTTGTTGACATGGACACAGATCTCAATGTTCTATGGGTCTTGAAAACAAGTCGGCTCCGAACTGATGGTCAGGACTGTGACAAACGTAATATAGAATTATTATTCTTATGAATGTATTAATCTATTATTGCATTGCCATGTGCAATGATCACAGTCTTTGAATGTTGTGCTTGTCCTTTGTTTTAATTTTGTTCCGCTGCCAACACTGCTGCTGGTTCACGGTTTGTTTTTATTCTGGAGCATCTATCATTGTGTTTTAATGACAAATTTTCCCCCGGGGACATTAAAGTTCCATCTCATCAAATCTCAATCACCGGTATACTTAAAATAGAAGGATTATTCAGTACTAACTGATCATAGCGTCCAATAGTTAAAGGGATTGAAAGGGAGAGGATGAGAGTGAAGGAGGAGAGGTTCTCTGCAGCAGATGGCAGTATGGTGTTGAGTGAAGGTCAGTAACAAGCCATTAGCCCCAACCAGCCAACTCCCTCTGCACCTCTTCACCGCACCTGGGTCGGACCGGGCCTCAGCTACTCTCTACAATTACTACTTTCTGTGAGCTCCTGTGTGTTACTCACGTAGTCCATATACGTATACGTAGTCCACTCATCAGCAACGGCCGCAATTTCGGACTCTACAGATGGCATCGTTAATTTACATCATTTTGGGTCATATCCTGTAATATTTCTGTAATTAAGCTTTTACACTAATTTTTATGTTTATAAATACCATGTATAAATTATTTATTTTTTCACCGAAAGCGCCATTTTTCTCATTTTATTAAGTGTGAGAGCGGGGAACAGCAGTGCTGTATATGCAATGGCTATCTTTTAAAGTACCAGCATTTGATCCTACTGGATCAGATCAGCGGAGAACGAAATGAGACAACAGGTTTGAAGGTGTCACCAGAATCGCTCTGAGCTTTATTTTCAAAGAGCTCATTGATATATGAAAACCAATTTGTGCACTGCTGTCATGTATATGCAATATGGCAAATTAAAATGAATCTTGAATGATCTGCAATCTTGTTGAGAACTGTTTGTGGTCAAGCTGTTTAAAATGCCTACCTTGTCTGGTACCACATCATATTACCGAGCAGCAGTAAGAACGTTTTTTTTTTTTTTCAACTGCTGACAGGATGAAAGTTAAATTTAAAAAGTAATGCTTTTCTTCCTATTTATCGTGGGTAATGCATGCTTTTATCAGATTAGATTCCTTTATTTGTAGCCACAGCTAAATTTGATTTTAGGTGAGTCATACAACAGCAACAACAAAAAAAGCCCATTTGTCATCATCTCTTTCTTCCTTTCTCTCTCTCTTTCTCCCCCTCTTTCTCTCTCTCACACACGCAAACTCATGAGACAAATCAAAAGTTTTTTTTTTTTTTAAAACAGCAATTCTCTTGCTGCTGTCCTCTACATATTCAGAGATATTAGAGAGAGTGTGAGAGAGAAAGAGAGAGAGAAAAGAGTCCTCTCTTAACTGTGAGACATTTAAATTTCCGAGGCCGAACATTCGCCCATTACGGCCCGAATGCTGTGACGTAGCAGTGCTGGTCGGCTGTGGTTGAGCCACAAAAGTTGGATTATTACAAATTGACCATGGAAGCAACCATTGCGGGGTCACAAGATGCTGTACTGTACTATGCTACTATACTATACTGTGCTACACACACCCAACGCGCTGCATCGTGTCGCACTCCACTTTGCGGCAACTAAGGTTCACACGTTATGGCCCGCAACACACCGCTACAGTGTGCGCAAGAGGTAGTACACTGTAGCATGCTTCAGCTCTTTTTAGGAGGTGGCAAATGGAGCCACAGCAACAACAACAACAACGCAGCGTCTTATCGCGTGGCGTACACCGTGTTGATCCTAATGAAATGCACACGGCTACGTTTGCCAAGAGCCTCTTTATCATCTTCTGGCTGCCTCAAGTCGCTTAAATTGCTCAATTAGTCATGGCCAAGCGTGTGTGTCTGTGTTTGGGTTTCTATTTGTGTTTATGTACACCAGCTTCCCCCCTGCGCATCAAGGGTTGCAGGGTATTTTGAGGTGAATCACCATCTATTCTCTTTCCTTGCTATCTCTCCCTCTATCCTCTGGAATTATATAATGTTAATAAAAGTAACTAGTAACTAAGGTTAGGTAGGAATGGATTACATGTAATCAGATTCCAAAAAAAATGCTGAATGTCATTGTGTCACCTGTGTCACCTGTGTCTGAGCTGTGCATCATGGGGGTACAATAGACCAGTGGCGAACCGTGAACTTTACAGCTGGGCCTTCACCCCAGCCCTCACTGCCAAAAAAAAAGTAATGATTGCAGTGAAAAATGTGCAATGAGTTGAAAGTGAACAGCAATCATTTAAGAATGACCATGCGTCATTTAGTTGTTAACTGCAAAAAGACATTCCCGTCCCTTTTCACCCACTGCTGAAAAGCCCAGCCAATGAAAGCCCCCACTCTCCCACATAAAATGAGGCGAGACTTGCCCTTCGACTTTTAAAGTTATTTTTTTGGGCGCCATTTTTCATTCTTTATTGAGAGAGAGAGAGAGATAGTAGGAATAGCTGGGAATTCTAGGATGAAGAGTCGGCGGGAGGCAGTGCAGAGATGCCCTGACACTGCTCGACCTGGGGGGCGTGCTCTTTAACCCTATAACTCTGCAACAGCGGCCCCCTTCTGTATTCTGTATTGAGATTTTTCTCTGCATGGTTCATGTGTACAGTACATTGAGACTCATTCAAGGCTGACTGCGGCTTGGACTTAGTAATTTGTGTTGCCACAGTAAAAGAAAAGAAAAAAGTAATAAAGTAAAAGCGCTGAAGAGTGCAAATGGGAACAGACCTTTTGTTTATGTTTTTCTATCCCTTTTGCGTTGCCAACAAATTAAACTAAATCCTTGTTTAATTAATGAAGAGGTTTCTTCTTCCCTGTTATTCCCTGGGTCCATCAAAGACTTAACATGCACAGTCCAATCCATAACAGTGAGTAACCTCAATTGACTCTTGGGCGTCAAGGGTGGCAGGGTATTTTGAGGTGAATCACTTGCTCTCTTTATCCTTATCTCACTCTTTGGCTATTGGTTTATTTTCCATTTATCGTCTCAGGGTGGCATCTTTTCTCGCTTGTCCATGTTGTGTCTGTACGTCAATCCCTCTCGTTCTGTTTACCTCGCAATCAAGCACCTCTTGGAGAGGAGAGGGGCAAACACGGGGAAGATTGCACAAGCTCCCGGAGAATTTGGAGAAAATAACATGATGTATTTCTCAAAAAAATGGAGAAAAAAAACAACGGCGACGCTTCAAACTACATGGATTTATTGAAGTGCATTATGAATGCATGATAAAACGACTCATGCTGAGATGTGGAATACATTATTTCTCAGAATGTTTTGTTTTGCACCACATACATTTTGAAGACATTTGAAACATCAGAAAAACACATCATGCAATGGATGACAAACCACAAACTCTCTCACATATATAAAAAAAACAAAACAAACAAACCTCAGCAGACTACCATCAGTCAAACCAATAATGGCGATAATCAAAACCAGACACTCTCAAATCGGCAAAACAAAACTGCCTTGAGGCACAGGTGAAGGTAAAAGAAGCAAAGGCGGGCAACCCAAACAATGACATATCAAGATCTATGAACGATCAGGACTCGACCCTAAACAGAACAATACTGGATTGGGAGAAGGACAACCCATGTTGCTTCTGCTACACGTGGGTGAAGCAAACATCAAAGATGCTTTGCTAAAGCAGAATCAGCCAGAGCTACTTGCAGATATTGCTCGTGATCCACAGTGCCCGGCTGGTCCAAGCGAAACACGATTACCAGCTGCAGGTACCCCCCCAGGGGCGTCACTCCCTGAGCCGGGTCCGAACCTGGCCGAATACCTGGAACTCATCATCATCATCATTCATTATTGTTCAACCGCAGCCAGAACAATGGTTTGAACAATCTTTCTAGAACAGTTACGGTCCAGCATCACCGTTTTCAGGACATGTACATTTAAGTTTGTGTCTCTGGTTAGTATGTCCATATATTTATGTTCGTTTCCTGGTGCGTTGAACATTCGAATTTGGTTTCCATAAGATGAGCAAGGAAATTAATTCTGTCGCAATTGCACTCTCCTGGTCCTGACAATACTGGACACTGGAGGGAGATCACGGTAGACGTGGAGTTAGGAAAATCAGGATATTTGAAAAGTTATATAACAAGATATTTTGAGATGGCTCAGGTCTATTTTCAAATCGATAGCCTCAGTGACCACATTAACCATGAAAAGATATCATACTCAGGAACGTGACCTGTCTGGTACAACTCTGGATCTCAAGCATGGACAAGCATATCTTTCTTTCTGCGTCTATTTTCTGAAGCGGTATCTTGTCTGCCGGCCCAACCACCACCACCATCCTCTATGCTACCCCCCACCATGCTTTCCCGCTCTCTTATCTTTTTTAGACGACTGCAACAGCAGTGTAATTTGGTTGGGCACACAATGTCCTGTCTCAGTTTGGAGTGATTGTTCAATTGGCATCAGGACTGTGATTCTTTGCGCTCAGGCTTGGTACAGTGTCCCATGGTTTGGAGATTTAATCTGTGACTGGGCTGAGTTTATTTTAAATTTGATTCAGCGTAGCGGCAAACCTTTCTATGCATGTGCAAGGTGAACTAGCGTTCGTGCTTGGTGGATATGTAATTGCCAAATAATATGGAGAACTAAACTAGTACTAACTAGAAGCACTCAGAGATTGAAAACCTGAGCCTAAACCCTAAACCTAGTCTAACCTAAAATAAAAAACAAAACAAAACACAATTTGCAGGTTGAAAAAAAAAAATGCAAAGAAGTGCTGATTCGAACTCTGGGATGTTGTTGTTAAACTCGAGTCTGCTACCGATGCACTATACAAGCTGATGCATGGGGACCAGACCACCTTAAGTTGCATGTTTTAATTCTGAAGCATCCTGAATGCGTTCAGAAACGTTCAGAATTGGCACCGCCGGTCAAAAATGGCATTGGCCGTTTGGTAAATGCGCCTCGGGTCCAGCTGCGGGAGAACACGGCCACGCATGACGTCATTACGGCGATTGTTCATGTTAATGTAAAATCAAACTTAATTTATATGGCAATTTTCATGCAGATCAATGTTACTTATATGCTACAGAAATGCACCAAAATTGGATCACTTCTTTCTTTCGTCATTTCCAACAACTTTTTGTCATTTCCAACAACAACAAATTTCATCCAGATCCGTGCTCAACTTTTTCAGTCATCGAGGGGACAAACCAACGCAGGTGAAAACATAACCTGCTCTGCCCCGGCGCAGGTAATTAGTATTAAATTTGTTTAATAACATGTGACAAAGGTGATGTTGTGGATGAAGCAGGCTGAGATATATTTTGAGGGAAATAATGGACTTATTAAGCATCTAATTTCCACCATACTGGCCAACCGAATTCGAGAGAGGCATTGCATCATTCAGGATCAAGATTCAGGATGATTTTATTCCGGGGCAAAAAAAGGGAAATTCATCTTGCCGGCATCTTGTCCTACAAAAGGACAAGATACTGGTGCAAAAAAAAAAAAAAAAAGCAAAACAAAAAGGAAAAGCGTATACATATGCAGATGCAGTCACGCTTCCAGTGAACACACCCTAAGAGGAAGTAAAAGAAATCTGTTTCCAGAGACAAACGCCCCACCCTTACACATCAATGTCTGCATCCTGCGTAAACATGAGGTGGTGACACTGCGGCTGTGACGTGCCGAGCGGCAGCAGGCGCTCTGCTGACAGAATCACCTGTTTCCCTGTGTTGTTTTGTGGGCGTCGCAGAACAAAGGGCCTGTTTGTGCTTTCAATAAAGCAGAGGTCGTTCAGCTTGGCCTGTGCGTGCGTTTCCCAATGAGATGATAATAGCTGGGTATCCGAGCTTGAAAAACAAACAGCTTCACTTCTCTCTCTCTCTCTATCAGATATGGGCAGAGTAGTCATAACTTAGCCATTACTTATGTAAAAGCATTGTTACCTCAGCAAAATATTACTCAAGTAAAAGTAAAAAGTAGTCATCCAAATAGTACTCCACAAAAAGGTTACTTAAGTAGCTAAAGTACTGAGTAAGTAAACAAAGAGACCAAGAGAGAGAGAGAGAGATAGAGAGGGGGATAGAGAGACCGAGAGGGAGAGCGCCCGAGAGAGAGACTGAGAGGTAGAGAGAGAGACAGAGAGAGAAAGAGACCGAGAGGGAGCGAGAGTGCCCCAGAGAGAAAGACAGAGAGAGTGCGCAGACACGAGAGAGAGAGATATGACGTTAACATATATACCAACAGTTCCCAACGGGTGTCGCTAAAGGCTAAGTTAATGTAACGAGTAGTGCATTGCTGACATTTCTGTCTTTTTTTTCACCTCAAATTTCCTTGAGTAAAAGTAGAAAGTAAC
>OMKY01052400.1:0-12834 GCA_900302395.1 Bregmaceros cantori | reverse complement strand
ATCTCTATCCCTCCCCCCTTTCCTGGCATTTGGCCAATCACACGCCCCCTTCGGCCCCCTCGGGGACCAATGGGACCGCATGTCGGCAGCACCTGCCCTAGTGCAAAGATTTAGATTTTATAAATGAGGAAATGAAGAGTCGGTGTTCCCCAACTGGCTTCAGTGTGGATAGTTTATTATTATTATTATTGTTATTATTATTGTTACTGTATAATAATAATATAGTCTATTGTTCCATTTTTCTTTCTATGTCTTTTTTTATGGTTTGTTTTGCCAGCAGTGAGTTGTAATTTATAAATTGTGTCTTTTGATGTACATTACGTGAGATGGAAACCTCATCCTACCGGTGTATAAAGTGAAGTTATTGCAAATGAACGAGAGGACCAACGCTACTCTATCTAATCTGCAGTCTACTAAACTGGGAGGGATGGGGTTAAAAACAAAACACTTGCCCTGCATTTGACCCCTATTATCCCCACGACCTCGTCCTTCAATGACGCTTGATTCCATTAATTCAATTTCTAAGTTGATTGGACTGGAATTGACTTTAAGACGGTTCTTTTTATGGACATTTGTCGCATCTGTCTCATACAATTATGATAATGCATTTCTAGTGAGAAATATATGCAAGTTTCATGTTATCCTTGAAATTGATTTGCATGTGACGGTTTCAATTATCTGTTGAGAGAGAATGTATCAGTGCTATTAGTTTGATCTGAATTTTTTTTTTGAATAACCCAAAGAAATCACTACTGTCCTCGGTATCAACGTTGTGATTCAGGATCTATTGCGTAAAAGTGTTTTTTTTCCCTTTGTACATGCCAACACAACATCTAGTTGGCTGTAATTTCAGTTCTGGCAGCCAGACTTGCGTCAGAGGGGAACAGCATAGGATACGTGTTCAAATGGTCAGCGTTGTCGGAAAGTGAGGTTTGAAACTTACCGACACATTCATCTGGCACTGTGGGTGTGTTTGGTGACATTGGAACACGTGTGTAGCGTTCATTTGACAAAGAACGGCTGGGAATGTAATCTATGTATGGATCAAAACGTCTGGATCGGACGCAAGGAATGAACAGAATGTTTGGAAAGGTGCTGGCTGCAGTCGACGTCGCTGTCTGGAGGAGGGAAAAGCTTTGGAACGTTTGGACGTGTTCATCCCTGTGTTGGATGTGTCTGAGACTGTGTAGATCATCGGACGCCATGGGATTTGAAACAAAACTGTTAGGGAAGCTATGGACCAAATCACTTGCAATGGATGACCCTCAGAATGAATGATAAGCGTGAAGCGCCGGGTGCTCTGAATGTTGGGAGGGTATGGACGCTGTGGTTGAACACTGCTTTGGACTCTATTGGGCAAGATGAGGACACATTCAGGGACTAAATCTAGCTACAGTGTCAGAACACTGGAGGTGCAGACGGTTGGGTGTGGGCTACAAAACATCCTTGCTAGGAAGCATCCTTCAAGATTCATTCGCGGCAATAGGGCTTGGTCATGTGACGTCACAGCAGCCATTTTGACAGCCTCCCCGCAATTGTTTACACTTAACTTAACCCTGCGCGCCTGGAGTGTACAGAGGTGCAAGTTGTTCAAATGTTACAAATGTAACAATATTGGCATCTAAAAATGGTTATACCCAGACATACTACAGACGGAAGGTAGAAACTGATGTACCGGTATGCGTAAGATTAACATTATAAAAGTCTATCATTGATATACCCATGGGAGTAGGCTGCCAGTAACCAAGCCCTGTTGGTCTGTGGACTGCTTGTGTAGCTCAGTTTGATCCCAAAGTTCCCAGTCCTGTGTTTGCATGAGAACCGTTGGTCTGAATGATGTACATAAGAATGCAGGTCCGTAAATAATCTTAACATGTAACCCTCGCACAGTTGGGACCAATGAGTCGAGCGTACACTGAAAACGCCGGTCCAACGATTTCACAGCAAGCTGCTTCTACTCTTAACTTGAAACTAAGAAGACCGTGGTGCAGTTCCACCATTCCTCCACAGTGGGTCGCCCTCCCCTACCCGACATGCTGCTCAGGGCTTTAAAAGCACTTCACTGGCGAAGAAGGACAAAAGATATTTTTCTGAATTGTCTCAGATCTTTTTCTGAATTGTCTCAGATCAGCCACAGTTTGGGTGACAGCGTGTCGATCAGCTGATTATGAAGACCGAATTGAATAGTGTTGGAGGTTTGAACCGTTTGAAAGGTTAAAGGTCAAACTCGGACAACGGGTGATAATAGCCGAGCTTGTTTCACATACTGGTCTTTGCGTGTGTTTAATACTTCATCCCGAGCAAGGAAATTACTCGAAGCAAAGCCCCCTTAACAATACTGGGTGGGGTATGCGGTGTATGTGTGAATGAACTGTGTGTGTGTTTAAGTGTTACTTGTTGTGTATATCAGTATTAGGAGTGTGTTGGTGTGGGGACTGTCTGTTACGAGCTGGGAACCAGCGACCGTCTCTGCTCAGTATGTTTTTTTTTGTTTGTTTTTCACCACTCTGTTTACCACATTTTATCCGTTGTTTGGTTTTGGTCCCTCGCGTGTTGTAGGCGCACCAGGTTCCTTCCACCAGAGCGCCGTTGGAACTTTGTTCAAATAATCTTTTTAGTTGTGGTTTACGGTCGTACACGGGTCGGAAGGGGTCACCTCTCAATGACCTTTGAGACTATTGGATAATTTCTAAAAAAAAATAAAAAATAAAAAAAAATGATTTGCCAGTTGAGTTAAACTCCACACTGAATTAAATGTATTAACCTGATGTTTTCCATTTGTGTTTATGATAAAGCATGTTTTAACTCGATGTCTTTTCAAATTCTGCACATCCAAGTCCCAGGGTTTTTTCAACATGTTTTTTTTTTCCAAGTTCAACAAAACGAATAGCAAAGGGAACTTCAGATTTTCCTTAATCATCTGGAAAAAAAACTACCTGTTTCCATTCTCAAGTGATCTCTCTCACTAAAAATGCAGATTTCTGACAAAATCCTGAATAAATGCAGGTGCAGTATTGATCCGATTTACTTAAAATTATCAAATTATACAGCAAATAATTTATGCAAATCAAATTTCCTCAGTGTTTCGATTTTTAAATTCACTCACCATCATAAGTTGAACAACTCTTGGTTATTGACGAATAATTCTAGCAAATCATTTGTTGGCTATGATTTGAAGTTTTTCAAAAAGTCACCCCTTCCATCCCATCGCTGGCCACGTGTTGTAGCACCGCGCTTTTACACTGGTAGAGAAACAGTGCCTTAGATGAGACTGCAGCATATGTTCGATAACGTGTCGATCCCATCCTCGGCTCGGGTTGTGACAATCGTACAAACGTCACCTTTTTAATCTCTCTGCCTCTCCCTGTTCTCTTTCTCTGTCTCTCTCTTTCTGTCTCTGTGTCTTTCTTTCTCTGTTTCTCCCCCTCTCTGTCTGTCTCTCTATCTCTCTCTAAGCCTATATGAAGCCCTGCCCAAAAACAATGTGTAAATACATCCCAAGTGTATTGAGATCAACTGTTAAATAAACGTTTGCGATAAGTATTTTTGTCTCACGTTGTTTTTATGCAGGTCATTGTGTGTGTTGACATGGAACCATTCATTCCGAATGGAACTGCAAGACTCTCGATTGTTTTTAAATTCCTTTTTATTATAGCTATAGCCTTACCTCCTGAAAAAAATGACGCAAAAAGTTTGCGCTGTAGGCTATAAATGGGCTATAAAGAAAAACAAAATATCACCTGTGAACTACAGTCTCATCACCAGGGGTGTCGCTAGGCCTGTTAGACAGGGGCACATGCATGCATAGCAATACAGTAGGCTGTCCATCATTGATAAAAACATTTCAAGCATAGCCTTCAACATACTTCTTCCATAACTCGGTGTGTTGAATTCAATTTGACTCAACATGGTTCTTGTACAGGTTACTTCTAATGAAATGAGCATACACCTCTCTGTTCACTATCCTTACTTGTAGCACATTCAAATTAAACCTCATTTATATAGCATAACTGATAAGTAAGCCCTTTTATTTTGGAAGATAGCAGGGGGCTGCTGTCAGGCTGTCGTTGCATGTTCACGTCAACAGGGGCGCCACAATACAACATGTTGTAGTAAATGCACGCGCGGTGCATTCTGGGCCGCCACCGTTGGCGGTCCTCCACCTGCCTACACGCCTCCTTGGAGTCTGAACGAACCTTGGCAATAGCTGAGTTCAGCTATTGCCGATGTAAGTTCCTCTATTCACAGCTCCTCCACGATGGGACAGCCTTTCGTTACATTGGTGTCAGGAAGTGGTTGACTGACCGCATTCTGGGCCGCCACCGTTGGCGGTCCTCCACCTGCCTACACGCCTCCTTAAATAGTGTCCGAACGAACCTTGGCAATAGCTGACTTCAGCTATTGCCGATGTAAGTTTCTCTATTCCCAGCTCCTCCACGAGGGGACAGCCTTTCGTTACAATGTGTGTGTGTGTGTATAAACGTTTTCATAAGTCGATTTAGCTAAATGGCAGACCTGACAAATTATGCGTCCCTTTACGCTATTAGGTGAAAGCAATAACCCGCTAGCTGCTACCTGGCTGATTGGCTTACCGATCGCTGTGCATTCTGTGACTGTAGATTACTTCAAGTGTCGGATTTAAATGAATTTGAAGATGGTTCCGAGGACGTCAATGGTTTTAAAAATGTATACAATCGCCTATGTACACATCCTGTAGTCTGTAGACCACCCCCATATGCCAGAATTAATTAATAATGTAGCCTCTTAACATAAAAATATCAGTGCAGAATTACACCGCAGCATGTGAACCCCTAAAAGGCTGGTGACGCCGATGCTCACCACCATGAACTGCAATGTCATCTTCAGAATTGTTTGTGTGTGTCAGAGTTGGGCAGTATCGTATTACATTTACTCAGTTACTATTTTTTGTGTGTACTTTTTTAACTTGGAGTACATTTTTCACAAGTTGCTTTCTACTTTTACTTGAGTAAATTTGAGGTGAACAAAAAACAACTTGATGTCAGCAATTCGCTATAATTTATATTTTTTAAAATTTGTATTTATTTATTTTTAACAGAAAGTTACTCAGTGCTTTCGTTACTTAAGTAACTTTTTGTGGAGTATGTTTTTTTACTTTTATTTGAGTATTATTTTGCTGAGGTAACAATACTTTTACTCAAGTAATTTTTACGGCTACTCTGCCCATATCTGGTGTGTGTGAGGGAATACATGTTTTGTCTCTCCCGCCATTAGTATCAGTCTGCAGCCAAACTCTGGTTGGATACGTTTATTCATCGATTGGGAGACATTGAGAGTGTCGAGTTAGAAAGAAACACAATTAAACATGCATTCAGTAAAACACAACTCCAATAAAGAGATTAGTGTAGCAAATAGCACGCAGCTACTGGTTGTAACTATTGCACTGAACAAGTGTTTTTCTCGTTTGGTAGTTTCAAAGTAAAATAGTAGATACGAGTGCGCTCTACAGCCCAAGGAAAGCAGATATCGTGGGAAGTTGCAATCTTTCTTTCTAGAACGGCTCTGCGCCCAATTAACTTTTAACCTGGCAAGTCACACCAAACAAATCGGCCATGCACCACTGGCATGCACGTGCCTGTTTTACACGTGCGATGCGTGAATTGGGTCTGGCTTGCCAGGCTAAAGAACCTAGGACTGCAGCGTAGCTCTAGCTAGCAGAGAGGGCAAAAGTATGCAAATTTCTAATTTGAGTAAAAGTAAAATACGTTTGTACAATAACAAATTGAGTAAAGAGTATAGTACTGGTAAAAGAGTACTGGTTAAAATATCTACTTGAGTCCACGCAGAACGTACAGGCTCTGAAATATCAAACTTATTTTCAAAAGCAAAAAGTACTAAGAAGATATGGGTCGCTTATGGAAGGAAATAATCATTTCTTAGCTTGTAGTGTTAGTGTACAAAATGTCACATTTATGCTGTGGTGTTTACGCTGCATTACTTAATGTTAATAGTTCAGTGTCCTTTATTGTTAAAACAATAGAATATATGTATATAGCCTATAAAAAGTAACATGTCTGTTTTTTGGAAAGTAATGACTAGAAAATACTGATATTTGAGAAAAAAACAAGAAAAAAATGTACTTTTAAGTATTTGTACTTAGTTACTTGCCATCTCTGCTTGCTAGTAAAATGAAGCGAACCTAAATAATACACACCATGCATTACAGAGAACCAGCAAATCTAAGCACAATGCTAATCTTTAACATTGGTAGCATCTAGCCGGGCGAGCCAGAACCAACAAATCATCCACAGATCGCACACCGCTAGTGATCGTTCTAATTGCGTGTGATGCGTGGACGATCCGTTGGTTCTGGCTCGCCATGCTCGGTAGCATCTGCCTTTTCACTTCTGTTGGTGTTCAAAGTAACGTCAGGGCTGGGAAGTAATATTATTACTGTAATCTGATTTAAAATACCTTTGCAAAACAACACATTTCAAATCTAGGCATGGCTTACATTATCTAGATATATGTCAATTCAATGTATATATTAAATCTATAGTATTGGTTAAAATTGAGTGAATATTCAATTGAAGTAATGTACAAGTTGAAAAACAGAATCATTTTGTAAGCTTCCCTAGCCTGGATGACATTAGAGGCGTTTTAAAACTAAATGTTTCATTTTGCTTTCCCACGGATCACTTCCTAGTAAACCTTGTAATCCACTCTTGGTTCTCGCCACCCCCTGGTTTAAAGCCCCCCGGCGTCGCTATGGTTACAGCTTCTTGGCACAGTCGGGGCAGTAGATGTTGTCGGCGTGCAGCACGAAGCGCTTGTTGGCCAGCGACAGGCAGCATTTCTTGCAGGTGAAACAGTACTCGTGCCACGAGAAGCTCTCGTAGTTCACCACCTTGGTGCCGCTGCCGAACCCTGGAAAGCAGAGAAGGAACCACGAGAAAAGGATTAAAGTAATTAAATATGTTTGGTTGTTATTCACTTTCAAGCAAGGCTTTGAACCGGTTCAAGGAACGAAATCAGAAACTGGGAACTTTTTATATTTTCCAGGGAACAGAATATTTATTATTTTTTTATGTTCTGGAACAGGAACACTGACCGTTGATGCCGGTTTTATTTCGTTCCTCAAAGGAGTGCACTTTGGGATAACTTCAAAAATAAAACAAGAGTATTTATAAAATCTACGATGCAGTAGTGAAGTGTGAATTGTCGCGGGACTCTGGAGTGTGGTTGTGGGTTCACCCCGACACGCAACAAGACCTCGGCTGTAGAGCGCTACCAACAGCGTGTCTCTGTAGCGAGTCGTCGTGGGTTCGCCCCGACACGCTACCATACCTCAGCTGTAGAGCGCTACCTGCGGGCAGCAGCGAGTCTCTGTAGTGAGTTGTTGTGGGTTCGCCCCAAGTAATATTGTATAGCATTAAACAGCTGACAGGAACAAAATTAACCATTCCGGGAGCAATATCTTTTTTTGTTCTAACCGGTTCGGGAACGTCGATTTATTGGTGGAACTCATAACCAGAAACGTTATAATTCAGTTTCTGTTTGGAACAAATCGATGAGACATGGACCCTAATGGTAGAGAAGAGAAGAATTCAGGCCACAGAGATGAGAGATTTCTGCAGGCGCCTCAGCATCTCTTCTTCGTTGGTGCCTTGTATAGTGAACAGGTCACCAACGAAGAAGTGATAGCTAGAATAAAACAAGCCATTGGACCATATGATGATCTACTAACCACTCGCGCAGATTATTGAATCATGTGTTTGTGAGGCATAGATCCACACTACAACATGTGGGTGTGGAATAGCACAGCGCATGTTATCACCATCACTTTAAAATAACTAATAGGTGTGTTCTGTCCCACTGAAAGTTCAAAAAATTTTACCGGAACGACCCGCCAAACTTGTCTATAAAGCCCCATTTGGACACAAAAAAAAACATTTGGAAACAAATAATTGGTAATGTAGAAGTAGTAGTATTTTTTTCAATGTGGTGATGGAATTACGCTACTAATTACAGATTTTAATGAGTAACTTCTAAATGAAATAGATGAGACGGAAATCTTCTCTTACCAGCTTTGTGCGCTGTGAAACATAGGCACTAGCAGTTTTCGGAAAGGTTACTTTAAAAAAATCATTCTATACATTGCAGGTATTCAACTAACAATATAATCACAATCCACCCTGCATAAAAAATAAGATCAACCTAAAACATATCAAATAATTCGCAGCATGATTTTCTTACGATTATTTTAAGTAACCCAGAAGTAATAGAATATAATATTACTTTTGAATTACTTTAAGAAAGATGCTATCAAATAATTTCCACCAGCGGTCTGCGTTGGCCGAGTGGTTATGGACATCGCACCTAACGCGACCCCATTCATGTTAGTGGCGCTGTGTCTACCGCAGTGTCGCGAGTTCGACAACGCTCGCCGACTTGTCTGCAATGTCTACCCCCGATCTCTTCAACCTAGTTTCCGACTAATCCGATCCAATAAAGATGGAAAAACAGCGCTGACGCTGGAAAAAAAAAATAATTTCAACCAATAGCTTCATGTGTTCCAAATCATTTTTAATTAATTAAATTCAGGGTGGTTTCGGGCTGTATAATGTCGCAGTGTGCTCCCGAAGGCCTCCGACCCCTGGGGATGGACGAAGCAGTCTAACCGACCTGTGATGGGGTTCTTGCAGCCGTGGCATTTCTTGGCCACGTCGCTCTTGTAACAGTCGACACAGAAGATGTTGTTCTCATGGGCCGTGAAGCGGGCGCCGGACAGCGGCTTGCGGCAGGTCTTACACACGAAGCACTCGGTGTGCCAGGGGTGGTCCTGGTAGCTCAGACCCCCGGACGTGATGGGCTGAGGGGACAGAAGGGAATATTTTAATATTTAATCAATCAAATTGATTCAATATTTTTATTGAATTAATTTGGAATACATCTAATTTAATTTAACCCGTTCTTTGACCAATTCTGCTCCTTGACCACTAGATGGCTCTATGAGATCGCAGATGGTTAGCGGCAACAAAGCTACATGGGTTAACGTTGCACAGATATTTATTTTCATCTTGACGGTGGTGAAATATCTTGAGAGAAAAAAGTATTGTAAGCACAGTGATCTCAGGTAAAGCAGAGCATAGGGGACGTAATGGTTTTGAGTCTGCCGCCGCTGCGTAAGGTCCTTTGTGTTAACACGCTAACATTTTCGACGATAACCATTTTCACGAATCAGGGGTTGAAGCCTCAGCAAAGCCAGTTTCCCATCAATAAAATTGACATGACGGTGTGGCCATTCAACCCATGACGACTTGACGGTGTGACCAGCTGACTTGAAACCAAAATCATGTATGATGCACCCAGCTGTCAGTCATGGGTATAAATCATGTAGGGGTCACACTCCCAGCTGTCAGTCATGTATGGGTATAAATCATGTGGGGGTCACACTCCCAGCATTCAGTCATGTATGGGTATAAATCATGTGGGGGTCACACTCCCAGCTGTCAGTCATGTATGGGTATAAATCATGTGGGGGTCACACTCCCAGCAGTCAGTCATGTATGGGTATAAATCATGTAGGGGTCACACTCCCAGCTGTCAGTCATGTCACAATCCCGTGGTACCTGCTTGCAGTGGTAGCACTTCTTGGCGAACCTCTTCTCATGGCAGGGGTTGCAGTAGACGTCGTCTCCCTTGGCGACGAAGCTCTGGGTGCGGATGGCCTGCCGACACTCCAGACACTTGAAGCAGTCCTCGTGCCAAACCTTGTTCTTGTACTCCACGTTCTGGGAGCCTGCAGCGAGGCACCATGGTTACCATAAAACATCCAGGAAATACAGCTATGCAGTCAGTGCCGACCGCTAACGGGATATCGCTAGAAGCATCAATAGAGACCACATTTATTCTACTGATCTGCTCTACGACATCACAAGTCAATGAACCAACAAAGACAAATATGTGTACTCTAATACAGAGCAAAATACAGAGTATTTTGAGAGAGAATAAATCAGTACTTTGTAAACTTACTCACGTTGTTTTTGTACAAATGTATTTGACTTTTACTCAAGTTAGAAATCTGGGTACTTTTGATTGTTCTCTGATTGTTAATCACACATTGGCGATACGTATGAAAAGGTAAAATGAAGCTGGTTGTCCATGACCCAGGCACATACTTAATAGTGAAGGCAGTGGCTGTGTCCGAAATCGCCCCCTATTCCCAATATAGTGGACTATATGGGGCCAAATACTCCATGTACCCTATTTAGTGCACTCAAAGTACCCCACAATGGTCCACGAAAAGTAATGACCATCGATGTACCCTAGACGAAGCAATATAACTGCGAGACGAAATGACCTAAACTACAAAAACATGGCACGGCGGGAGTAAATGGCGACTGACCATAGCAAATAGTTGTAAATGTAAGTACCTCTGACCTTTTGTTGAATTTTATAATTATATGTTTTATAATTACGTTACATATTTATATATTACGATCATTTTGTCGCTGACTATAGTGTCCCAAATCTCGGCCGTTGCTGTTGAGTGAGTAGGGGATAGGGAACGATTTCAGACACAGCCAGTGTCTAATTGTAATTTATGTAAATTGTAGCTTCTGTTGGGAGCAGGGCTCTGAACCGGTTCAAGGAACGAAAACCGAAAACGAACAGCATTTTACGGGGTTTTTTTTTGTTCTCTATATATTTGAACATATACTACGTTTGGGAGACTATTTCCGGTTGTGCATCCATCCAACGTTCACTGTTAAGCCCCATGCATCTGGGGCTCCATCTTGTGGACAGACGAGGAAGTGAATGTAATGGCGTTTCAAAGCCGGTTTTCACGTTAATACAGTTGCAAGTTTGAAAGTCCACCAAATATATTTTGTACTAACTATATCTAAAAATTTAACATTGCACAATAGAAAGAACTTTAAGAACAAACAAATTTTTTGCGTTCCAAACCGGTTCAGGACCGATATTTTGGTAGCGGAACAGTTCAGAGAACAAAAACGTTAAACATAGGCCTGCCTGAACCGTTCGGAACGGAACTTTTTAAAAATAACTTCGTTTGCAACCCCTGGTTGGGAGGGCCAGAGACCAGTCCAAGGACCAGAGACCAGTCTCCGAGGAGGACTCACCTGGCAGCACTACCTTGTAGCATCCCTGGCAGCGGTTGCCATCGGTTACCGACCCACATTTCCCGCACATGATCTTGCCGTCGTCACGGGCGTCGAAGGGCTCGCTGGCCAGCGGCTTGTAACACTTAGCACAGCGGAAGCAGTCCTCATGCCAGTGGCGGGTCTTGTGGGTCAACTCCTGGGAAGCACAGAAAAGTCGACGTCAAACAAACTCTGATTCACTACCAACCAGGGCTTGAAAACGAAATTATTTTTAAAAAGTTCCGTTCCGAACAGTTCAGGCAGGTCTATATTTAATGTTTCCGTTCTCTGAACCGTTCCGCCACCGAAATATCGGTCCTGAACTGGTTGGGAACACAAATATTTCGTTCGTGCTTAAAGTTCCTTATATTGAGCAATGTTACGTTTAGATATAGTTTTTATACAAAATATATATGGTGGACTTTCAAACTCCGAAGCAACTGTATTAACGCCATTACATTCGCTTCCTCGTCTGTCCACATGTTGGCGCCCCAGATGCTTGGGGCTTGATGACTGACAGTGAAAGTGGAAGGAAATAGTCTCCCAGACAAAGGATATGCCTATATATATATAGAGAACGACAAAACAGTTGAAGAAATATTTTTACGTTTCCGCTCCTCATAAAATTCCGTAAAATTCTGTTTTTGGTTTTCGTTTTGGTTCCTTGGACCGGTTCGGAGACCTGCTACCAACTAGTAACATGTGCTGTTGTAGCTATTGACGTGGGCGAAGGCAAATAGCCGGTCTGGCCTTGCCTGTGATGTGGAGTGCAGACGTCCATGTGCTATTATTATTGTATGTATATACTACGTGCCGAATGATATGATTTGCCAATGCCAAAAAGGGGTGGAGCCTAAAGATGGAACAGGGGAAGTGAGCAAGAGAGTCTCGGATCCATAATTTCTGGCCAATGCAACTATAATCTAGATTACATATTTTAAATAGTAGTTGTAAAGGACTACAGTTATTTTTTGCATTATTACAGTAATTTGGTACATTTTGGAAAAGCTAAGATCATGTGTATTTATCTTCGTTTATTTTTTATTATCCCCACATAAATGTTTGATGGACCAGTTGGAGTTACATATAACATTTTAAAAAGAGATGGTTTTATATTTTATATTTTTTTTCCCATTCCATCTACTTTCATGAGAGGACAACACATCACAAAAGTATTTCAATAGTCTGTGATAGCTGAAGTGGTTCTGGGCAGTCGGGGAACACATTTAAGCAACTCCTTCGATAAATAATAATTAAAGTTTTTTTAACGTAATTATTATATTATATTATTATTTTTATATTTTAGCGCCAAACGTTGCCATTACAAATTGCGGGGACATGTTCTACCCTTCTAAACATTTTTTATTTATTCATATGCATAATTTTAACAATTTCATACACAAATGCTGTCACCTCAACTTTAAACACAATATCCAATTTGGATATCGGACAAGTAACGGCGTCTTAAAGGAGAGACCAGTCACCTTGGCGTCGGCACCGATGGGGCGGCGACATTCGGCGCAGGTGTTGGCGCAGATCTTGTCGAAGCACTTGGTGCAGATGTGCTTGGAGTCCTTCTCCACATACTTCTTGCCGTGCAGGTTGTCGCGGCAGTAGAAGCAGTCGAAGCGGTCCGTCATGGTCGACGTCAGGTAGCTCCTCGGACCACCTGGGAATATATACATCT
>OMKY01052383.1:10744-25766 GCA_900302395.1 Bregmaceros cantori | reverse complement strand
CCCCAACATCACTCTACTAATTTATGTGAGAATCCATTTCACCAATAGACGAGTTTACCCGCGAAATCGAGGGGGCTGGCATTTTGTCCTGCCGGGATGAAACACACTTCCGGTGCCTGAGTTCCATTTAATCACGCCGTAGTGGACCGCGGTGGCTCACAAAAAAAACACACAAAACGCTCACCAATTCAAAATCCGACCACTCGATGTCGGTCTGTGACCAGTTACACATCACCTCCCTTGCATCATTCATCATTTTACATAAATATTGATGAAATACAGTCAAAATCCAACGTGAAGTTACTCACCGAGTGGTCACATGTTCTTCTGGACCAACAGGCTGGCAGCTTCTACTAGTTGTTCCAAAAGGAATGAGACAATGGAACGGGTTGAACTGATTATTAAATCATGCGTTTGTGGGTCACAGATCCACACGAGAGCATTTGGGTGTGAAATAGCACACCGCAAGTTACCACCACAATTTTTAAATAACCCTGTAGGTGTGTGCTCCCACTGAATAGACATGTTGTAAAAATAGCCAAATGCACGGCAAGCAAATGACACCGGAAGTGACGTTCAGATACCGGATGTACCGCCCGAACCTGTCTATAGTTTATGTGTTTTATTTTATTGTTTGTTGATTAATTGATTGACAACGCCCATTGTGGGTGTGCTTGGGGAGGTATTAAGTAGCGCACCTGTGCAGTCAGGCAGGCGCGAACCGAGAGCCAAAACAGTTTTTCGACCGTGCTGTATCGGGTCAGATCTTGCTTGTTATTTGCTCTTATTTCTTGGCATGATTTGGTTTGGATACCATGCGTGTTCACTTCTTTTTTTTTTTTTTAGGTTATTTCTTCCAGCGTCAGCGCCGTTTTTCCATCTTTATTGGATAGGATTAGTCGGAAACTGGGTTGAAGGGATCGGGGGTAGACATTGCAGACAAGTCGACGAGCGTAGTCGAACTCGCGACACTGCGGACGCTGCGGTAGACACAGCGCCACCCACATGAATGGGGTCGCGTTAGGTGCGGTGTCCATAACCACTCGGCCAAAGCGGACCCCTTCACTTTGATTTCTGAAAGAACTGGGTATTGTACTACTGGTGGTCAGAAAATGAATACTGAACCAAATGACAATAAAAAAAGAGTTATTGCTCGATTTGGTTGCACGCGTCAAACTAATTTCGGTCGCCCTGCTGTGCGGTCTAATGGTGTGGACTGTACAATTGTCGAAAAACTGTTTTGGTTCTTTGTCTTTTATCAATTTTGTGCAAACTTTTTCATCAGTCCAGATTATGAACAAGGGAATCTCAAACAAACCAAGCTAAAACAGGAACGGAAAAAAACCCTCTTTAGTGACAACTTAAGCCTTCCCTCTAGCATACAAAACTGCTGACTAAGCCTCCTGCAGATACAAGGAGACAACAACATCAGACAAAAAAATATTTAACTTGTTAACTTGTGGGGCGGGGTCGGTTACGGTGTGGGGGGATAGAGCACGTCCCCCACACCGTAGGTTGAGCAGTGCCGTTGGTTCTCGTCCCCTCTACGACTTTTCTGCAATGTCTCCTCCCGACTCTTCATCCCAGTTTCCGAGCTAATCCTATCACTATCTCTCTCAATAAAGAATGAAAAACTGTGCTTGCGCTCTTGTACCAAATGTGTACCAAAACTGTCTCTTCAAGAAAAACAAAACAAAAACAAAATTAAAAAAACAGACAACTGTTCACACACATTCAACAAACATTAAAATGGATAGTAGGGGAGGGAGAAATTGAGATCAATTGGACTCCATGGCTGTGTCCGAAATCGCCCCCTAGCCCCTATATAGGGCACTATATGGGGCGCACGCCATTTTGTACCCTAGATAGGGCACTGAAAGTATCCCACAATGCACCGCGAAATGTAGTGAGCATAAGATGTACCCTAGACGGAGAAATATATCCCATAATGCATTGTGAGACGCATGACACTAATTAAAACGTAGAAGAAGACGACGCGCGCTCCAAAACAAAAACAATGGCGGACGGCGACAGGACGCAGCAGCAACCGACGGCGGCAAATAATTATAAATGTGAGTACAATTGATTTTCTTTGATGAAGTATAGATTTATTATTAAAAAAAGCATGCGAATGCTACGGCCAATGCGACAGGCAATGACATCACTATGCTACAGCGGTGACGTAAGTTAACAGTGCCGATTCTAGTGTCCGAAATCTCGTCGCTGAGATTGAGTCCAGGGGCTAGGGGTTAGGGGTTAGGGAGCGATTTCGGACACAGCCCATGAGTTGTTCAACGGAGAAAGTGAGCCACATTTGTGAAAACCTCACCTTCTCTAGTTTAATGGAGTGAGTGAGATCTCTTTACAAACATTTAGAGTGGGAGCATCAGGGTCTTTCCATCTGAGGAGAATAAGTCATTAAGCTAAAAGTGTTCTTCCCATATAAAAAGAAGCATTCTTTTTATATGGGAGGTTAAAGGATATGAAGTCCTACCTCACTGCCATACACCATTACTTCAATGTTACATACTTTGTTTACACAATAAATCCATTGGGCGTTGTGTACACGGATGCCGGCATTAACCAGGTCTTTCTAATGTACTCAATGACACCTCCGCATTCCGGACCACAGCAGTACATGAATACTGCTATGGACAATGGACCGAGAGAGGGTTGGAAATACATATATAGGGTGAGAGTGAAAGAATTATGAGGATGAGAAGTTGATGAGAAGGAGATGGAGAGAGGGAGAATGAGAGCGAGACAGAGAGAGAGACAGAGGGAAAGAGAAACAGAAAGAGATCATCTGGAAGTTGTGATTGATTAGAAGTGATAAAAACTTTGATGGATTATATTCAGAGCAGAAATTATTAAATTTAACCAATGTTATTATTAGTATTATATGTGTTCGGCGGAGTTTACTGTGTTCGACCCAGGGCTCTGAACCAGTTCAAGGAACGAAAACGGAAACCGGAAATGAACAGCATTTTACAGAATTTTATGAGGAGCAGAAACGGAAAACGAAAAAAGATGTCTTCAACTGTTCCGGAACAGAATTGGAACATTATGAAATCGACAAAACCTGTTAAAACTGTTTTTTTTTTCTGTTGTTGTATTTTAACATATCCTATGTCTGGGAGACTATTTCTGTCCACTTTCACTGTCAGTCGTCAAGCCCCATGCATCTAGGGCTCCATCTTGTGGACAGACGAGGAAGCGAACGTAATGGAGTTTTAAACACTGTTTGCACGTTAATACATTAGCACTGAAGTCCATCAAATATATTATGTATAAACTATATCTAAACTTATCATTGCAAAATATAAGGAACTTTAAGAACAAACAACATTTTTGCCTTCCGAACCGGTTCCGGACCGATATTTTTGTGGCAGAACGGTTCAGAGAAAGAAAACGTTAAACATAGGGCTGTCTGAACCTTTCGGAACGGAACATTTAAAACCGTTATGTATATTTTTATGTATGTATTTTTATTTGTTGTGTATGCAAAAGGTGGGAAAATCAGCCTACAGAGGGTTTTTTTTTTGTAGGTGAAACGTCCATCATTTCATGTAATTTTTGAGGGGAAGTTGGACCTAACATTACTTTAAACACACACACACAAAAAAAGTTTGAGTTTGAATAAAACAGGCTGTTCTGAAACCAGAAGGCACAGACCTGGTACATCGATCGAGCCGTTGTAGTGCGTCACGCCGCGCTGCACACGAGAGCCAGGATAATTCACCGCGCGCGCCCCCCGTGACACGTCGTCGTCGCGGCCGCCGACGTGTTTCTGTTGAGCGCTCATTTGTATTCCGCCGCACTCGCCGGAACGTGCGCAACAAGAACACCCCCGAGCAGCGCCGCACCGCGGGACCGAAAGAAACGTGACTGATTTGAATAGCTCTTGTTCAGGCTCAGAGCGAAATGGAGCACTTGTACTCACTCAATTCCCTCCAAATTATTCCTCCAAATTATGAATAAAACAAAACCTGCCTTGGGCCTGCTCGCCGAGGTCTTTGGGGGCTCCTTAATTCAGTAGTTTGCTTTCATTATTGCGGTGCTGTCTTATTGACCATCAGTGTTGGGCAAGTTCACTTTCAACCAGGGCTTTGAACCAATATTTTTTCCTAATCGGTTCGTTCCGAACAGAAAAAGAATTATAACGTTTCCGGTTATGAGTTCCACCAATAAATTGACGTTTCTGAACCGATTAGAACAATAAAATATTGTTCCCGGAACGGTTAATTTCGTTCCTGTCAGCTGTTTAATGCTTGCGGCGACCCCACAGCGACTTGTTACAGAAGCCCGCTGGTAGCGCTCTACAGCCAAGGTCTAGTTGCATGTCAGGGCGAACCCACAACAACACGCTGCAGAGAGTCCCGCAACGATTCCTACTCCACTACTGCATCGTACATTTTATAAATACTCTTGTTTCATTTTTGAAGTTATCCCAAAGTGTACTCCTTTGAGGAATGAATTAAAACTGGTATTAACCGGTTAGCATTATTTTTAAATAAGTGTTCCTGTTCCGGAACATAAACGTTTCCGGTTTCGTTTCTGTTCCTAGCTGGAAAAGACAAAAAGTTCCCGGTTTTCGTTTTCGTTCCTTGAACCGGGGATACTGAAACAAATCGTCATGGTGGGTGTGATTTACACCCCTAGCGGGGGAGGGGCACTCACCATTCCGAAATAACTCCATTCCGATAAAGTTCAAATTCCAAAAAAGGTTCCGCTTATTTTGTTAAGGTTAGGGTTAGGGGTTAGGTTTGGGTTTTGGAGAGACCCTAACAAAAGAAGTAGATCGCTTTTTTGGATTCACACTTTACATGACGGCAAACGATAGGCCAAAATTAATTTCGGAATGCAGGCATGCAACCTGTGAACGCACTTCTGGTGTTCGCAGTCTGTGTAACGTCCACCAACAGTTGGTGGTCGCCCCCGACAACACTGACACGGCACAGTAATTGAAGTGTCGGGTGGGCAGCACAGATTTACAGACTTACAGAGGACGCTGCTGGAGGAGGCCCTGGGAGACACTGGTTGTTAAGACAAAAGGGCGGCCTCCCTGTCGGAGGTCCTGGGCAGGTATGCTTGGGACCCTGGCATGAGAAAAAGAGGACCACATTGTGATGGTTGGGACAGGCAAGTTTAACCGGGGAAGGCACGTCTGGATGATGGTCGACAAGAGGCCAGCCTGGCTACTTGCCAAGCATCATCCAGATCGTACTTATACCCCTCCGCAAGCGACAGCTCAGTCGCTCATGTTTTCAATCCCAGCATGCCCCGCGGCACCTCAGCCGCGGCGACACCATTCATTACACTGCTCCCCCTCCCACAAGGCTACCGTCCTCGGGAGCCGAATCTCTGTCGCGCTTCCCGTCCATGGCCCTCGGGAGCCGAATCTCTGTCGCACTCCTCGTCCACGGACCCCACCATCTGAACGAGTGGCCAATTCCACTTCTGACACCAATGTGATGGTTGGGGTGCCTCCACTCGGAGGTAGCAGGCAAGTGTAACCGGGGAAGGCACGTCTGGATAGCGTTCAACAAGAGGCCGGCCTGGCTACTTGCCAAGCATCATCCAGAACATACCGTTCCGCAAGCGACAGCTCAGTCCATCATGGTTTCAATCCCAGCATGCCGCGGCGGCACCATTCATTACAATATGCACTAAGCCTTCTTTAACTCACTGATGAATTTTTACTTGTACTCACATATATATTCAATGGGAAGTATGCTACTTTAAATAAATTTTGCGTTGTACAAATAGACCGGAGGTTACTGAAGGGGGGTGATGAGTGGGCGTGCAGTCCGGGCATCTGCTCCGGCCCCAGGCCCATTGGGTTTCTGACAATGTGGTCCTCTGAGCAAAGGAGTTGAATAGCCCTCTACTAAAGTAACTACTATGCCACCGTTCCACCACCGCCAACAGACCTCTGTTGTACTATTCTGAGACACTCACAGCTCCTCGGAGAGAAGCACACACAGAAATACTAATGTTGCATTACCTGCCTCTCATTATGGACAGAAAAAGCAAGCATTGCTTGATTTCGCATATTCTTCATCTCGAGGGTTCAATAAAGCACTTTATGGTTGCACTCCCCGCAAAACATGATGACGTTCACAGGAATTATCCACCAAACTAACGTTTTTTTGTTTTGTTTTTTACTTGGAAAATATGGTCTGTGGTGCAATGCTAAGTGCAAACACTGAAATGCACTACAGGGCATAACATAAACAAATTTAAAGGGAATGTGGCAGGAGCAAAATGCTTTATTTTAAATGCTACCTAAGGCTTTTCTGGTCAAGTTGTCATAATGTGACATAAGTCGCACACGGTGGAAGAATGGTTAGAGAGCGCGTCCCCTAGGCCACAGGCCAAGCAGTGCCACAGGTTCGCATACCCTCTACGGCTTTTCCGCAATGTCCCCCCACCGGATCTTCATCCCAGTTTCTGATTTAATCCTGTCACTATCTCTCTCAACAAAGAATGAAAAACAGTGCTTGTGCGGTTGCGCCCCAAAAAACATTTTTATTGTCATAATGTTTTTCTCTCAATGATGCAGTCTAAGTTGCAACTGAGATTTAAATGTGATTAGTGCTGCTATGAGTGACAACTCCACACTTAGAAAAATAAAACATAAAAAACTTAGGAAATAGATATTCAAGGTCTTGCTCATCACGATATAGAGAAGAATTCATGCCACACTGATGAGATGTTTCCACAGGCTCCTCGGCATCTGCTGTAAGGAGCATGTCACCAACGAAGAAATGGAAGCTAGAATAAAGCAGCCATATGAAGATCGACTAACCACCACGGCTTGAAAACGAAATTAATAAGTTCCATTCCGAACGGTTCAGACAGGTCTATGTTTAACATGTTGTTTTGCATGTTTTCGTTCTCAGAACCGTTCCGCCACCAAAATATCGGTCCTGAACCGGTTTGGAACGCAAAAATTGTGTTCGTTCTTAAAGTTCCTTATATTGTTGTAATGTTAAATTCAGATATAGTTTATACAGAATATATTTGGTGGGCTTTCAAACGTCAGTGTAACTGTATTAACATGAAAACCGGGTATAAAACACCATTACATTGACTTCCTCGTCTGTCTACAAGATGGAGCCCCAGATGCATGGGGCTTGATGACTGACGGAAAGACTGAAAGTGGACGGAAATACTCTCCCAGACATAGGATAAAAATATATAAAGAACGGAAAAAAACATTTTTAACCCGTTCGGTGGATTTGATAATGTTCCGTTTGTGTTCCGGAACAGTTGAAGAAATCTTTTTTCGTTTCCGTTTCCGCTCCTCATAAAATCCTGCAAAATTCTGTTTGTTTCCGGTTTTCGTTCCTTGAACCGGTTCGGAGCCCTGCTAACCACAGTAAAAAAAATGAAAACTTGGTGGCACAGACATGTTACGACAGAAGTCCCCGAGGAGAACCCGAGGACTCTCAAAAACAATCCTGCAAGGACAGTGCCAGGTGGGAGAAAGAGAAGAAGACCGAGACAGTGTGAAGATAACGTTAAGAGTGGACGAGTTGCAGGCCGAGTGACACCATGTGAGTGGGCGGGAACGAAAAGAGATGGATGAGTTGGTTTCAAAGACTTCAGTGGTGCCCCAACATTCAGCCAGACTACGGGATAGTTGAGAGTAAAGGTGTGGGTAACGTAGCATAAGTGAAGACACGGAAGAACACATCAATTCTCCCTGGAAAGAATACACAAAACTCCATTGTTGGGAAAGTTCACTTTCAACATGAACTTGTTAAAATTTCAGTTCAGTCCTTGTAAAATTATTTTGTTCGTTCATAGGTTATCTTTTTGAATTTTGAACTATGAACAGGTGGTTCCCCAAAATTAACATTTTAGTTAGTTCTTACTCCCTTTTTACGTTGCTGTCAACTATAATTTGTCAACATTACTGACAATGTACAAGCAGAACAAAATACAATGTTCAACTGTTTTGACGTTGTATTAGATTAGGGGCTGAGTTAGATTCTCAGAGGTGGATGGAAACGATGCAGTTTGGAATGGGTTTCTTGCTTTATTGCTGCGTTTTTGCTCGGAAGGCTTTTGCAATCTGATTTGAACAGATTCTGAACTAAAATACAGTTCTCACTCAATAGCCTCAAAAAGAGAATGTATTCATAATCAGGGCTCCGAACCGGTTCAAGGAACGAAAACGGAAACCGAAAACGATCAGAATATTACAGAATTTCACAAGGAGCGGAAACAGAAATGGAACATTATGAAATCCACAAAACCGGTTAAAAACGTTTTTATTTTTGTTCTTTGTTATTTATTGTAACATATCCTATTTCCGGTTGTGCATCCATCCAACTTTCACTGTCAGTCATCAAGCCCCATGCATCTGGGGCTCCATCTTGGGGACAGATGAGGAAGTGAATGTAATGGTGTTTTATACCCGGTTTCACGTTAATACAGTTGCACTGAAGTTTGAAAGTCCACCAAATATATTTGGTAAACTATATCTAAACATAACATTGCGCAATATAAGGAACTTTAAGAATGAACAAAATCCTGCACTCCGAACCGGTTCAGGACCGATATTTTTGTGGCGGAACATTTCTGAGAATGAAAATGTTGAACATAGGCCTCCCTGAACCATTCGGAACGGAACGTTTTAAAAATAATTTCGCTTTCAAGCCCTGTTCATAATTATACGTTCATCAAGCATAATTGAACGCCTCGTTGACGTTCGGCTGAAATACGAAGGAAGTCATGAACTATCGTTCTCTCAACACGTTCAGGTACAACACTGCCAAATTCAGTATCGCCCGATTTTCGAAGTCGGTGCTTGGGACATCTCTAGTGAATATAACGAGTGCCTCTTTCCTCCCATTACCCTTCGCTCCGGTGACTTTGCACGCCTGTCAAATCGCAGATCAAGCATGTGGCGGACCAGCTGGTGGGATCGCCAGCTCCCGAAGGGCGCGTCCGATAAGTCGAGTTCCTCTCCGCTTGCTTCGCTCGGTAAGTCCGCTCTGCTCTTGCCATCTGCTCATACTTTGTGCTCTGCATAAGCGCACAATAATATTATCATACTGTATGGTACAGTTTAACCAAATTAAACCCCAGATGGAAATGAGTATTGGTAAAATTAATTGTCTTTTTTAGTTAAGTTTATTTTGGGGCTCAGAAAAACCAAAAGACATTTGATTTTTATATCTAAGCGTGTTTCAGAGTATTTCCTGTCATGAGAATTTAGTTTGAAATGGTCTTTCCTCTCTTATTACAAGTCACTGCGCAGTGAACAGCTGGACACCATGATGAAACTGAACACTAAAGCTGCGTTCCAATTCTTATTTTCGAAATATCCTCAGCACTTGTCATGTTTTCTGCTCTACTGGCCAAATCTACCAACCAAACCTGTTGCTGGAGGCGATTCCGTATTCATCTTATTCAGCGTAAGTGCCATTTTCCCATTTTATTGATAGGGTTCGTGTGAAATGGGATGAGAGAGACGGGATGCGGGCGTCTTACCAACTGTGCCACAGAGCCAGCACAATTGACTGACTGGGTTCCCTGTCAGTCTGACCACGCCTCCCCGTGTCAGGGGGCCGTTGCAGGATAGTGTCCCAAACATGTGAAAGAGTGTAAGCTCCTTCATCTCTGTTGATGGTGTTCTTGCCACGCTTCCTTATCTCTATTGCTTCTTTGATCCAACGTTGAGATCTGTTGATCTCTGTAGTGACGATCCTTGCGCTGTCTCAGTCCATGATGTGGTTGTTCCTTTTGCAGTGATCCAATATGGCCGATTTGAGGTTGGAATTTATTGCCGTTAACTTCAACTGTTCAGCACTACATTTCACTGTACCACCTTAGGGAACTGACTGTCATTAGGAAGCTGCAAAAAAAGGGCCCACATGCAAAATGGGCCCACATTAGGGCAATCCACCCTACTTAATTTGAACCCTTTCCCTTAAAATACTGGGAATAACGGAATCCCTTAGTCGTCACAGCACTTGGGACGCAACACTTCTACGTGACGGACATCCCCGCTCGATATGACATTTCCAGCTCGGTTCAACGACTCAGAGTGCAACTAATGGTTCCATTTACTAATGGTGCAGGGAAACGCTGCGCAATGAAAAAACAAAAGAGAAAAAAACAAGCAACCCAGGAGCCCGAAGAAAACCTCTGATTCAACACATGTTTTATTACCGTCACTTCAATCGCTGGAAGGGAGTTAAAAGCAAATTAGTTAATTACCCGCTAATTCTGTTTGAAAATGGGCTGTGAATTAATGGACAGATAGCCGAGTTACTGGGTTTAACCCTTCAAGTTATACTGTCGTTTCATTTATTCTATCATTGAATTATAAATGACAGTTTTTTTCAGTTGCTAACAAGTATGTGTCCACATTTGACACATTTTCAAAACCTTTCACTCAATTAGCAGCACATTAGACTTTTGTGACCATGCCATTTACATATTTCATGACATTTACGTCAGTAAACACATTTCCACAATGCTTATATTTTCATAACAGACTTCATATACCTTGTGAAGTGAAAACAATGTTGGTGTCACTCTGTGTTAAGAGTTGTGAAACAGTATCCGATGTATGCGTACCAGCGCTTGAAAACGAAATTATTTTAAAAAGTTCCGCTCCGAACGGTTCAGGGAGGCCTGTGTTTAATGTTTTTGTTCTCAGAACCGTTCCGCCACCAAAATATATTAAAGTTCCTCATAATGTGCAATGTTAAGTTCAGTTATAGTTTATATGCAAAATATATTTGGTGGATTTACAAACTTCATGGTAACTGTATTCACGCCATTACATTCGCTCCCTCATCTGCCCACAAGATGGAGCCCCAGATGCATGGGACTTGACTAGTGACAGTGAAAGTTGTATGGAACCGGAAATGGTCTCGCAGACATAAGATATCTTAAAATATATGGAGAAAGGAAACCAAAACGTTTTTAACCAGTTTTGTGGATTTCATAATGTTCAGTTTCTGTTCCGGAACAGTTGAAGAAATCTTTTTTCGTTTCCGCTCCCCATAAAATTCCGTAAAATTCTGTTCGTTTTCAGTTTATCGTTTTTCGTACCTTGAACCGGTTCGGTTTGTTAGCGATTGAAAAAAAATAAACCCATCTCCTCTGCCTAGCTTTCCCCAATTAAATAGCTACCTCTCGGTTATATTTTATATAAATATATATTTTAATAAAGAGTAATTAACAGTAGTAAAAAAAAAAAAAAAATGCAAATATGTGCCTGCTCTGTCTGCCGCCGCCGACTCGTGACATCACCATGCAACTGCCCTATTATGCTATGCATTTGAAACTAGAAGCACTCAGAGATTGGAAACCTGTGCGGTAGTGGTACAATAAAATAGTACTTTTAGTGCTAGCAGTCTGTGTGGCAATCCATTATCAATGCAAGTGCTCGAGTAGCGCGATTGCGATTGACCAATAGACTGTATTCCCACCGGCAAACATGCCAACTACATTTCCCAGCGGCCCCTGTGACCCGGAAGTCTGGTCACGTGACCGCGGACCGCGCCTAGTGATCTATCGGGAACTTGGTGATTAAGTATGATTATGCTACTAATAGGCTACAGAAATGCACCAAAATTTAAATCGATTCTACCATGTGTCATTGTCCAACAACTGTACTGAATTTCATCCAGAACTCACAACTTTTTCAGTTATCCTGGGGACAGACAAACCAACTAACTCTACCAAAAACATAACCTGCTTCGTGGCGCAGGTAATGATGAAACTCATGTTTTTAGAAATATCTAAAATGATATATAGCGATAGTAATTCATGTAGTAATTGAGGATTCAAAACAGTTGCCGGCAAAAGGCCGGCAGTCTGGTGAGCTCGAGGGTCAGGCCAAACTAGTAGCTGAGCTAGTGTGTTGAGTCTGTGTGTTATTCATGAAAGAAAATCTATATTTAATAATAAATAAGTCCCAGAGATCATCATTGTACAAATCAATGGTCAGTCAGTCCATTGGTGTGTCTGCACTCTCACACGCACACACACACACATATACACACTCTCTCACACATACACGCACACATACACACACACTCTCTCACACACACATATGCAGTCACATACACACTGACACCCACTCTCACACACATGCAGACACATATACACACACACACACACTCTCATACACACGTACACACACTCACACATACACACACAAACAAACACACGCTCACACACATGCAGACACATACACACAGACACACACACACACTTCCATAATTCATCTCATAATATCAAAAGAAATTCAAGCTAAAAAGTCTGCTAGACTTCGCTCGCTCTGTGACCAGTTACACATCATCCACCCCGGTTCGCTCACTACTTTGCATGAATATTGAGTTTGACTGATGATTGATGCAGTCAAAATTTGAGTTGAAGTTACTCACCGATGTGGTCAGATGTTCTTCTGGACCAATGTGATGGCTGCTTCCACTCGTAACTCTGACAAAAATTTGTAAATGGAACGGGTTGGGCAGATTATTGAATCACGCGTTTGTGGGGCACAGATTCGCACTAGAACATTTGGGTGTGGATTGGCACACCGCAAGTAACCACGAATCCCTTTTAAATAACGTTGTAGGTGTGTGCTCCCACTGAATAGACATGTTGAAAAATAGTCAAAGGCACGGCCAAATAAATAGCACCGTAAGTCAAGTTCAGCCTAGAAATGTAACTACCCGCCAAACTCAACAAGATCCTGACGTCAGGCGAGGAAGCCTGCTACCATTTCAGGTGGAGCGCACCGCTACACTTCGGCCTCCTGGCGGGGCTTGTGACACGCGAGAATCGCCGCGTGTGAGTGTGCGCACACACACACACACACACACACACACACACATCAACACACACAGCAAAGCAGCCCGCGTTGATAAGCACACACGTGTGCATGCTCTGCTGCTGGGCACGGTCGTGCACGCGTATATGCACGCATATACGCTTCGCTGTGTGTGTCGATGTGTGTGTATGTGTGTGCGTCGGGATTCGCGAGGTCTCTGTAACGAGGGTGAACTTGAACAGACCATTTCTACCACCCATCTACTTTTTGTTCGATCATGTTCAAATTGAGGTGTGTATCAACAGTGCACATTTGATGCAAGTGTAAACGAATGCTCAGATGCGCGTGCGTGATTGTGCGCATACTTATGCAGGTGTGCGCTGCCATGCCAGTCGGCATGCGAGTGGGCGAGGCTGCTCCTACTACGTATAATGAGCTCCTCCCAAGGACGCATCGCAATGGTTGCGATGCGTTTTGGAAGCGGACTCGAACGTGATCGCTCGTCCCGAATAGCGCTGTCCATAAAACGAGGAAATGGCGCTTGTGCTGAAAAACAACTTTTGAATTTCTTAGCTTCTAGACAGAGGCAGGGGGGCGGTGACTCGCCGGCTCGGCCAAAATTATTGATAGGTGGGTGACATTTATGGTGATGAGCTGGAAGCTTTGTGGAGACCAGTGACTTTTATGGGAAGTGAACTTGCAATTCAGTGGCACCGACTGAGCCGTTATCAGGGGCCATTATAACAAAGAACCAGCGCTCGGCTCCTCCACTGTAATGCAATGGACTTTTCAGCAACACATTAGCAGTTTTATGAATCGCTATGATGTGTGCGCGCTCATTGGGCTGACACACAAATACCTGATTAACGTGGACATCAAATGCCCTGATGCGGGCCACTGCCTAATATGGGCCACTGCCTAATGTGGAACACCTACTCTCCAGTGGCTCTGGGGATCCCGAAACTAATGGATGTCAGTGAAACTATGGTAAAAGCAAACTATGGTAATGTGTCCAACATTAAGTTCGACTGTTGAACACTACATTTCACGGTAGGGTGGATTGCCCTAGAGTGGGCCACTGCCTTATGTGGGACACCTTAGTTCCAGTGTCGCTGGCTCCTCCCTAAACTAATGAATGTCAGTTAAACTATGGTAAAAGCAAACTATGGTAATGTGTCCATCATTAAGTTTGACTGTTCAACACTACATTTCACACATGATGCTGTGATTGTGAGAGAGTAGCCTGCCAAACCAAGCGAATCGTCCACGCGCGTTGGGTCTGGTTCGCCAGGCTAGTGAGAGAGAGCGAGGAGGGCTTTGATGCAACCAGACTTCAAAAATTGCAAACAGTTCTCGCAGCAGGGGCGGCCATCCGACTCCATCCTCCACAGGATACTAATATTCGACGGTGGGGGTGGTGTAATCATTTTCACTTAGTCCCTGCGGATATTTCACAGATATTTTGTTGTTGCATTTTTATTGTATTATATTTTATTATATTTTTTGACGTTGTAATATTATTGTTATTATTATTTTCTGACAGTGCTACTGCTATACATTTTTTCTACTATGCTGTTATCTTTATTGTAGTAATTATTGTAATTCACAGTGTTATTATATTATATTTTTTACTATGTTACTTTGACTGCGGACATTTGTACATTTCCAGTTGTGTTTTATCCATGACCTGGCAATAAAAGTGATTCTGATTTTGATATGTGATGTCACAAAGAGCACTGTAAAGCAACTGACAAGAATAAAAGCAAACCATGGTAATGTTTTTAACTGTTCAACACTACATTTCACTGTCCCACCTTACGCAACTGACTGTCCCACATTAGGGCAATCAATCAATTATGTAAGTAACTTTAATGTGCTTACTTCTTAAGTTCTTCCTACTGAAACGATAGATCACTAGTTATTGGAAAACACAAATCAAAGGAACTTAGGCCATATTCAAACCAGGGTGTTTATCCCAGGTCTGTCTCGGTTTAACCAAGATGGTGGGTGGGCTCAAACCCATATACGCACACGGGCGACGTCTGCCTGATTGGCCGATACCCACCGTACTGCCTAGTGGCGTGCGATGCGTTGGTTCTGGCTCATCAGGCTAGGTTATAACCAGTCAGTGAACAAAAACTACTAACAAAAGTACCGGGATTTCTTACTTGAGTAAGAGTAAAATACATTTGTAAAAAAAAACAACTTGAGCAT
>OMKY01052382.1:0-14384 GCA_900302395.1 Bregmaceros cantori | reverse complement strand
GTCATGGTGATGTTTTCTAATTCAGAAATGTTTGGGAAGGAGAGTAAGTTGTGTTTCTCCAGGATCCTACAGTGGTGGTCTGTAAGTTTTTTTGTATCCAGTATTTTTAGCGCTCTTTTGTGCACGGACGTGATTTTGTTAATCGCTTTGCTGGTCGTGAAGCCCCAGGTTGTAATGCAATATGTGACTCAGAAGATAATGAGCGCATTGTAGAATGTTTTAGCGGCATCTAAGGAAAGGGAGTCTCTAATCTGTTTGAAGGTGTTCTTATCAGTTTGTGAGGGTTTCGACATGTTTTTCGAAATTTAAGTGACTGTCGATGATGAGACCTAAATATTTCGTTTCGGTGACAGTTTGGATTGGTTCATCATTAACGATAATGGCGATGTTTTGGTTGGATGGGAGCGCTTTGATTGAGAACAGAATAGCCATTGTTTTTTTGACGTTGAGCGCAAGATGGTTTGTTTCTAAGAAATTCTAACCATCTTGCGATCTTGCTTAGGGCGCCATTTAGGGTTCTATTGATTTCGGCTGTGTCTTTCCCGTAGGCCAAGATGACGGTGTCACCTGCGTACATGCTGATTCAGTAGAATATTTTGGCTTTTTCAATTACTTTGGAGAAAATCGGCAAAATGCTGATTGGCCTGAAGTTATTCATTTCCTGTGTGTTACCTGCCTTGAGCTCGAATGGTGGCGAGTGGAACCTGGGCTCAGTAATTGTGACATGTCTGTTTGATGCTGGGCAGATGTTAAGGAAATGTTTGTTGGCAATAGTAATGCTGTCTGTGATTAGTTTGCCGTCAATATTCAGCTGTATATTACTGCCTTTTGCGGGTTTGCCTGATAGGTTATCAATTTGTTTCCAAAGTAGTTTACTATTTCCCTTGGCTGTATGAATTAGCGCCAGGAAATAGTTTGCTTTGGTCGATCTAAAAGCTGCGATCGTTTTATTTCTTAGTGATTTGAAATGAAGGTGGTCCAATTGTCTTTTGGTTTTAATGTATTGTTTTAGTGCCATATCACGTTTTTTTCATGATTTCCTTTAGATTGTTGTTAAACCATGGTAGATTTTTAACTACAGTGTTTACACGGGAATATGTCTAGAGGGCTCATTTATTAAACTATTCTGGACATTAACCAGGTATTGGCTAGGTAAGCTATGACCTAAAGCAGGAACAACTGAACACACATTTCAGGAAGTACCAGTGATTTATAGCCGATGGGAGGAGAACATCCGAAGATGTCACAGCTTTTAGTCAATCAGGATCATGGAGGCGTGACTCCACAAGTTACATTTCAGTAACAACCTCCAAAAGTGTTGGAGTGCGGCCTTTCAGAATGCTAGAGCCCCAGTTAGGCATTACCCCTTAGGTGCCAGTCTGCTGATACATAATAAGTGTTCTGTTCCAGAACATTTTAAAAAAAAATGTTTACGCTTTCGTTTCTGTTCACTGGAAAATACAGTTTTCAGTTTTTGTTCCTTGAACTGGTTCAAAGCCCTGCTTTAAGGCCACCAGCCTGTCCTCCTGTGGCAGTTTTTGTGCAGGAAGTCCTGAGTAGGGAGTGATGCAGCCATTAGGATCTATAATGATGTTGTGTTTTGCCAGATGCTGTCTATTTATCTGTGTCACAGACTGCAGATGGAAATTTGGTTTCTCTGATGCATGTTTTTATATTTTGGATGGCCATCAATGTTTTTCCATAACCTCCACAAAAACACAGCATTGTCCCTCCAACTGCAGGGCCGGATGCATAAGGAAAATGAAGGGGGCGTTGAATGTATCAAGTCATTCAGTGCCAAAGACGTGCTACCATGTTTCTTTGAATAGTACCGCTGAAAAAAAAATAGCTAAAGAATGGAAACAGGTAGAAATTAGTGTTTTTTTTTCTGACGATAAAGGAGAGTCTGAGGTTTCCTTTGCTTTTGTGTTTTGTTGAGAAGGACACAGACCTTGATTTTTTAAATTAATGATCTAGACACTTGACATGTAAATACTAGCCCACATGTTAACAGGAATAACATCTGAACACAGAAACGGTAAACATCATGTTTATTGCTAAAAACTGTTTCATGTTTTGAATATAAGACCTGTAAATGAAGCCGTTGATATACAAGTCAGTCCATAGATGTGTCGACAAATGTTGCACTTACCTGCACTTACACGACATCGGCGAATGCCATTGTTTTTAATTTTATTCCTAGAGTGCAGAATGGAATGGTATTGCGTGTGCCGGATGGATAACCAATTTCCTGTTTGGGATTATGTCACAGCTTGGCAACAGCAGACATTTTGATGATATCATGTACGGTCAAGTAGACGTATATGTACGGTTAAGTCATATACCTAACCACTTAAATTCCTTCATATGAATACAATCGACGTAGTTAGGCTGCCATCTGTTGGCGATTGATAGCATACAGTATTACCATGGATAAATCAATAATAAAAGACTTTTAAATGGACAATGTTATGCAAATATTGCTCTCTGCCTGCTCGTCTGACCGTGATGATACCACCATAATGTCTGCAGACGCCTTGCAAGAGCCCCATTGTGTCACTTCAGAAGTTCAGTCTGAACCCGGCCCAGTGCTAGCGAGAGAGACTGGAAAATCGTACGTCTTGTCTGTCTGTTGTCTCGTTAGACATCACTACAGTCGTGCAAATGTGTAAATAGAACAACAAAACAAATACAAACGTGATGTGTGAGGTTGGCCGCCGGCCGACGTGTTGGGGTCTGGACCAGACTCAGCCCTGGCTGTGGCAGACTCGACTCCAGTCGTGCAAACAAAGAATTATAATAATCCCCACGCGAGAAAACAAAGCAATTAATTAACAATTCCAATTGGTCTGGAGCAGACTGGCTGCTGGCTTCCCCCTCGTCTGACCCAGGGTTTTAATACGCTGTTCCATCTTCATCTTCATGTCGACAATGACACGGATATTACGAGGTGACCTCTGATATATAATGCTGTTGAAGATCAGCGTTGTGGAACGTGGCACCGTTTCAACGCCAGTGGTGTGGCAGTGGGATCTATAAAAAGGTGTTAGCTGGAAGCCGTGGTGTTGAGAGGAGGCGCCGTGCCAACGCGCCGTTGTGTCCCACTAATGCGTCCCAATGGGGTCACGTTGCAAAACACAACATTATGGTGCCAAGATACGATCCGTGCGGTGCACCACAAAGACGCGGCACACGCGGAAATTATGATACACGTTAAGGCGGACTGGCATCAGCAGTTCAGCGCGTTTAAAACCCCAGGCCGAGATTATCAGACCCACAGACAGCTCACTGACCCCAGCCTATCGCAGACTTCAGAACCGCTCCCTATCAGATTTAAATCAATGAATCTTTATTCGAACATGTCAATTTAAACAAACAAAAACAAACATAAAGCAAATTGACTGAACAGAGTTTTGACATTAACAAAGTTGTGTCTAATTTAATTTAAAGTCCAAGTCCAAAAGTAAAACTCACGTATAAATCAAAGACATGTTGAAAAGGATTAGGAAGAAGTCAAGACGTTTCCTACCCTTACCTGGGCGTCGCATATCAGCACCCTATGCTCAGTACTATATACATACACATACACATTTACACATATATTTGCATTTATGCATACACACCTACATATAGCTATTGCAAGTATATCTCTTTGTACTTCCTACATACATTGCTTGTATCTTTTTTTTGAACATAAATATGGTGTGATCGGTAGCACAGGGATTTGATGGTTGGATTTGTTCTTGGCTTGCTGGTGGTTAGAAGACAGTGGTTAGATAATGGTGCTTAGATAATGGTTAAATAGTGGTAATCCTTGCATCGCAGTTTCTACCCCATCACCATACGGCTATTGAATGCCACTCATTAGGCTAGCCTCATGCCCAACACCCCAACACCTGCCTCCACTGACTACTCCTGTATAGATGAGTTTAGTCGTGCAAAACAGGAGGCTGACATTTTGTCCTGCTATCTGAAACCCACTTCCAGTGTCTGTATAGCTGCCTGTGTAAAGTCATAGCAGTGGACCAATGTGGCTGAATTTGTCACACAAAACGTGCACCAGTTCAAAATCCGATCACTAGAGGTCGCTCTGTGACCAATTACCCATTATCCACTCTTACCCATTATCTCTTTGCTCACCACTTTACATAAATAGTAATGAAATACAGTCAAAATCCGTCTTTAAGTTACCTGCCAATGTGGTCACATGCTCTTCTGGACCAATAGGCTGGTGGCTTCCACTAGTAAGTCCAAGAAAAATTAGTAGAGAGAACGGGTTGGGCAGATTATTGAATCATGTGATTGTGGGGCACAGATCCACACTTGAACATTTGGGTGTGGAATAGCACAGCACAAGTTATCACCATCATTTTTTAAATAAAATGGTAGGTGTGTGATCCCACTGAATAGACATGTTGAAAAATAGGATACAGCAAAATAAATGGCACCAGAAGTTACGTTCAGCCTAGAACTTTAACTGGAACTACCCTCTGAACTCTTGTATATAGACTGTGAACTGACTGACCTGCTCCAAAGAGCTGAGGGGTTGCACTTGACATATACCCTGGTCCAGCACTATGGACGATTGACTTATTGAAGCATTTGCTTTGGATTTTTTTTATTCTTGCTCTTTACACTATGCTCTTGGGTCTTTGCACTGAATCCTAGTCTGTTACTTGTTCACTAATATGATTCTGATTGAGTTAAACAAATGAAGACCATATAGCAGATTATGACACCAAAAGGAAAATATGAGGAAAAAAGCCAAACAAACAAAAAAACACAGTCAACGTGTTCCGACGCAATTTATTCGGTGCAATTTATTCGCCTTAATGGGCAAATGAAAAAAAATGCAGAGTTTACATTTTTAGTGTTTGTTTAAGTTGAGCCTGCTGCCTCGCGATGCCAAGAAGCGACGCACCCAACCACCACACTCCAGATTAATGAGGCGCCGACTGTAGTTACAAATCACGCAAATGAGATGGTCGCGATACGGATGAAAAAAGTCACTCACTGCTAAATCATTAAAACCCTCCTTGCTTTAGCCGTTGATCTAGTGCACGCCAGCCCTGCGCGCTGCCCGGCCGCGGCGTATCCCCGGATGACAGTCATTATTTACAAACTAACTGCTATGCTACCGAGAGAGGGGCGTGTGTGAGAGGGGGAGGCTGAGATGTAGTGATGCCGGGGAGGAGGCGGGGGGGGCACGCGCACAATCGTCATCTGCCACAATGGAAGCAGAAAAGTCAATTGATTTTAATCATCCCCTAAAGGTTTTTAATTCAATTTACTGGTTTCCAATTTACAAAACGGCCACTTGGCATGTCTGAGTACCGCACTGCTCCCAAACATGACATCATTGGCTAGTTAGCCTAGCCAAAGTAGGCTAGGCTAAGGCTAACTAGGCAAAGACTTGAAGTATAATTCTTAATGGTTAATGTTCACATTATGAAATCCCCATTACCAATGGATAACCATTATATTTTAACACACTATATATATGCAGGGAATTTTGTGGGGTTCCAGTTCACAAAATCCAACTTGGCAGTTCTGCTCCACACTCCCAAGACATTGTCATTTTCTAGTCGTACTCAAGTAAGCTAGACTTAACAAATGGAGTCTAAGTATAGACGAGTTTACGCTCCCAAAACAGGAGCCCGATATTTTGTCTCACCCTCTGAAATGCACTTCCAATGTCTGTATAGCTGCCTGTGTAAAGTCATTGAAGTGGCTGAATTTGTCACACAAAACCCACACCGGTTCAAAATCTGCTTACTAGACCTTGCTCTGTTGTCCACCAACATGCCATAAACCAGCAGGCAAATAAACCATGTTCACGCAAATGTAAAAAAAATTGTGCAAACCCCCGTAAGCGGCTATTGTTATATTTCTTAACTCATCCATTGCCAGCCCTTTTCAAATTCAGCATGTCGCAGTGACAGTGTTTTTGTCAACATGTGAGTGTTTTGTCAAGACCCATAGAAAATTAAATGCTGTGTCCTTTTCAACAACACTAGGCAAATGAAACTTCAGACTCACCTTTATCATCAGAAAAAGACACGCTTGTTTCTATGTGTTTGCATTCTTTAGTTATAGCCCCCAGAACAGGGGTGGGTATCACTAAAAACTGCTGTTTTCTCACCAAATCCTGAGAAGTGCCGACGATGGCCTCTAGGTGGCAGTATACGCCGCCACTATTCACTCCCTTTATTGACCCATTCAAAACCTACGTCATCACTGGCGTTCAACCACTGCTGCGCGCAAATTCTCCACCGAACCAATATGTGCTGTTCGGTTTGATTCGATGAGTCGGAATCACATTAAATAATCACACAAATTTAAATGGAAAATAAATGTAAAATCAGGGTTAGCGTACTATTGACACGTTATACATGACATTCAAATTGTTAAAAACAGCCCAAAAGTGTTATAATCGGATAACGGTAATCAGAATAACATTTTACAATGTATAATCCAAATTACAGTTACATTTGCCAAGAATAGGGGGTTACATGTGCTTATATTTTTAATAAGATAAGCGTCGAAGCTAATATGAATCAGGCAGAACGAATACTCCATTTGCACGGAAATTCACATCAAACTTTCACACTGGAACGGAAGTGTTGCTGCTCGTCACGGCTTGTCACGTGACGTGTAAGTGTAATCCATTCATGACACTTACAATGCAACGCTGGGCACGATCACGTGTCTGGTAATTTGATGCTGCTGGAATTCACCAAAGTGCGTCAGGATTTAAAGTGTGACTGTCACATGACTGCCATTGCTGGACAACAGCCCATGTTTCCAATCTGCACACTTCCCTGCCACCAATCATCCGGGACCACATAATGCAAGTACAAAGAGTTAAATCATGTTTGTGAACGACTATGAATTAATAAATATCCGCGCCACTATCGGTCTGTTCAGATCAGTCAGCTAACGTATAACTCTAATAAACCGTGCATGCCATTATATCCTTCTGTACTTTCTTTCCACATATGTGTGCGCAGCCACTTGTGTTTACAAACATTGAATTGGTCTATATGGTCCCACATTTTGCGTATGGTGCCGTCTGGTGGTCAGATAGCGGTACTGCACCCAAAGAAGTGTGCAGTACCGCTAGACCGAAGACGCAACAGTGTGTCTTTGGCACTCGCCGGTACTATTCACAAAAACGTGGTAAGACATCCTTGGCATTGAATGACTTTAGAACATGATGATCAATGTCAACATATTGGTGGTGTTAATTTCAAAGAGTTTGAAAGGAAAAGGTTTTGAATGCACCCCAGTAACTGATGGAGACGCTTTTGATTTGCTCACTCTGCACTCATTGGCTTCACCGTTGAGCTGGCGTCAGCATCTCACTCCCTGGTCCAGAGGGTGAGGGTCTTCCTGTTCGTCTTGTTGAATGTGACGAAGACTTTTAGATCGACTTGTTGTCGGCTTCTAACAACCTTCGCGAATGTTCGTACGTTTGTTTTATGTGTGATTGCCCCAATATGATTAATCTCAGTGGAGAGGCTACAAATAGATGCACAGTGTATGGTATGGTTTATTTCATTCATCCCTGAGGGGAAACAGAGAAAGCGCAACAGACAAAAATGACAACAGACAAAAACATCACCACACAACGGTCCAGTGCTGTTGTGTGCACAGAACCATGGAAGCATACAACACATGCAGAGAAGGGATATGAAAATATGGATAATCAGGGGCTGGGCTAGCAGTGTTTGTTGTAAAATCTAACAGCAGTTGGCACAAATGACCTCCTCAACCGCTCAGTTGAGCAAGTTGGTGCTATTAGTCTATGGCTGGAAGAGCTTTGGAGATTTTGACTTTTTACTTTTGTGTGAGTAAATGGCAGCATGTGTTCACAGAAATAAATGCAGAACTCGTCGTTTAATTAAATACATCTCTCAATCATTTTGTCACGGCCTCCGTCCGTGTGACAACTGTCAAGTGATGCAGTGGACTTCGGCAACAGCTGCTTAGTTTTGAGGAAGCGAACCCACTTTGGAACCTATATATGGTACAAGCAATCTCCTCATCTGATGTAGAACAAAGTAAGAAATGAAATTATAAGTCTGGTGTCTGCAGTGTCCGAGGCATTTCTGTTTTCTTTGTGATTTCTCAAGCTGTGGATCGCCCGGGTTTTCCTAGACGTTGAGCACATGGTTTATTCGCAGAGGATCCGTCAGTCTGCGAGCCGTCATCCCTGTATGCAGATTCATCACGTCGTGTGCGCCACGCGGCCAAATACAGTAGCGTCATCTGCTAATTTAATTGTGGCGTGCGCGCTGCGGTTTGCTGCGCAGACGTGTGTAAAGGGAAAAGACCCGGCCGGGAGGACGAATGGTCCCAAAGACTTTAATCCAACTACACCAGCGCTAGGTCAAGCCCAGGGCCCACTATTAATTTTCCATCCCGCGGAGGATGATTGTATTAAACGCTGGAGCTGAAATTCTCGAGGCTTTGCACATGTTTCCAAGATGTACGACTGCACCTCCGTCTCTGACCGTCATGTTCTGTGCTGATATCTGGGGCTATTTCAAGTTTGAGTTGCGTTTTCATATTGCAATTGTCATACAGATACAATGGCTCTTTCCTGTCTTAACTCATTCAGTACCAAGGACACATTTCCATGTTTTTTGTGAATAGTAGGGGTTTATTGCCAAAAACAAAATAGATTGGGTGCAGTAGCTCTATCTGAACGCCAGAGGGCGCCATACACTGCCTGCGATGCCATATAAAGGGAGTGCAAAGTGGTGGCGTATACTGCCACCTTATTGAAGATTTTGTGATAAATCAGCAGTTTTTAGAGATGCCCTCCCCTGTTCTGGAGGCTATAACTAAAGAATAGAAACAGGTAGAAACAAGTGTTTTTTTTCTGATTATAAATGAGTCTGAAGTTTGCTATGTGTTTTGTTGACAAAGACACATAACTTAGTTTTCTATGGGTCCTGAAAAACCACTCACATGTTGAAAAACACTGGCACTTGTGTTGCAGGCTCGTAATAACGACTGCAACATACTGAAAGGCGTAGCGGTTTAGTCCTGTGCAAACGGATTTTAGCATTGCTGATGAGTCGTGGGTTCAAACCCGCAGCCCGTCGGATTATTTTTTTCTTTTTTTAAAAATATTGTTAGGATTTAATTGCGGCAACACACTAACTAAATTCAACATCTCAAACGCAACATTAACATTACATTACTCCAATTGCCATTTGGAGTGTTTTGCATAAAGTAAAATTGTCTGTCCGACGCGGGATTCGAACCGGTTGCCTATGGATCAAAAGGCAACATCCTTTACCTCTCAACCAACAAGGTTTAAGGGAGGTCACAGTGTTTTACAAGATATTTAAAGACACTTATACCCTAGATTGCCAACGCTCTGGTAACTTCATTGTGGTCTTTCTTCGTGTAATAATAATTGACAAATTTAAGCGACAGACGTTAGGATGAAAAATAAAGTATGGTGGATTTTAATGTCTGAGTCTGTGATGATGTTGTACGTTGGAGTGAAGTGTCTTAAGGCCGTAGAGTGAATAAAGTAGTCTCGTCTGTTGCAGCCAAGCCTGATCCCAGTAACCAGAATCTTCCTAAACCTGCTCCAGAGCAGGCTAGCCTCTGCGCATTGGTTGCCCCGGTGATAGAGCGGCGTTTGGTGCTAGCTCCGTTGTTGGTACCTGCTTGAGGCGCCAAAGCCTGGATTAAGCCCGGATTTGAGCTAAGCTCCTTTGATGGTACAGGCGTACGCTTAGGTGGCTATCATTGAGACAGGGAGTTACTTGCCGAAGTTGCTAGCAGAACAAATTTTACTTAGAGATTTAATATATAAAAGCATGTGACTGAACCCAATTATCACATTTGATTGAACAACCTCAACGACATGCTTAGCATTTTGACATTTTTCACAGCACAAGCACAACTGTGTACGCCCTTGAATGTGTAAATTGGACAACAAAACTCCGCAACACAATCAAGACGTTCCAAAACCACATCACGCGACATAAACCTTCATTTTAATGAGTAGGATCTGCAAATATTAAAACACAGCTACAGCTTATTGGCACAAATTATGATTAATGGCATGAAATGATTTGCAATATATTGTGCTAATTACACATTTATTCTTAAAAATAATCTTGCTTGTGTGTGTGTGTGTGTGTATGTATGTATGTATGTGTCTGCGCCCGCGTGTATGTGCGGGTATGTGTTGTGTGTGTATGTGTAACTGTACGGGTGTGTGTGTGGGGGGGAGAGGTGCAGATGTGTGTGTGTAAGTGTGTGCAGATGTGTTTGTGTGGGGGATGGGGGGGGTGTTGTGTGTATGTGTAAGGGAGAGTGAGCGTGTGTGTATTTGTCTGTGTGTTGTCTCTAAGAGTGTGGGTGTGTATGTGTCTGTGTAAGTGTGTGTGTGATCTTGTGTACGGCAGGCTGAGCAAGACGTAGTGTGATAATGAATCATAAATAATAACGTCAGTCTATTTATAATTTCTGGAACTTTTTTGGCTTCCAACTTTCCTCAAAAGCTGACAATGATATTAGAAACTTCATCCCATAATTCATGTGGCGGCAGGAAAAAACATATTTTCTTGTCAAGTCCTGCCCCATGTCTGCCATAAATTCATAATCTTTTTTTTAATAAATGGAAGAACTTCCTCAGTATCTTCTCCAGACGTTTTTATTTACTTATTCAGACTTGAATGCTGGGTTTCACTTCTATGGAAACCAGAACAGAACAGAGGCTGACATTTTGACAGGAGGCTTACATTTTGTTATGCCGTCTGAAACACTTCCAGTGTCTGTACAGCAGCCTGCGTAAAGTGATCGTAGTGGACCCAAGTGGCTGCAACACACTTCCAGTGTCTGTATAGCTGCCTGTGTAAAGTGATCATAGTGGACCGAAGTGGCTGAATTTGTCACACAAAACCCACACCCAAATTTGCTTACTACAGCTCGTTCTGTGACCAGTTACACATTATCCACCCCGCTTCACTCACCGTTTTGCATACATAATGATGAAATACAGTCAAAATCTGATTTGAAGTTGCTAGCCGATGTCGTCACATGTCCTTCTGGACCAATAGGGTGGCTGCTTCCATTAATAACTCCGTAAAAAAATGAGTAAATGGAACAGGTTGGGCCGATTATTGAATCATGCGTTTGTGGGGCACAGATCCACACTAGAACATATGGGTGTGGAATAGCACAGCGCAAGTTACCACCATCCTTTTATAATAACGTGCTAGGTGTGTGCTCCCACTGAAAAGACATGTTGAAAAATAATCGTAAAAAAAGTCACTCGCAGGTCACATCCATTTCACCATTTCAAAGGATCTGTGTTTTGATTTAAAGTAACTACAGCTAGAGTTGTCCGATATTGGCTTTTTTGCCTCTATCCGATATGCCGATGTTGCCCAACTCTAATTTTCCGATTCCGATATCAGCCGATACCGAAATGTTTTTTTTTTTAATCAAAACAAATTTAGGTAATATGATCACATACCTCCTGTTGTAGAATTAACACATCAACATGCTTAATGTTATAGTGATGCCCCACTGAATGCATTCTTCAATGCAACAACTTAAGCTTTCCAAATGTTAACATTCCACAAATGGCTCAACAATAAATAAGTTCACAAAAAAATATTATAAAATTGCTTTTAAACTCTCACTATTCCAGGAAAATGTAACTTATAATGGTCTATTGTTACTATTTTGTTGTAATCTGCTTACTACAGCTGCAACGAATGATTATTTTCTTTGAATAATCAGTCATTGTTATTAACGATTGTTCGATTAATTTAATTAATCGATTAAGCGGTTAATTGTTTGTTTAAAATCAAAACGAGCGTTGACCTACTAAACCATTAATTATAAAATTCAATTTCAATATCACAAATGTTTGCTGGTTCACTGTCCTCATTTATATATAATGATGTGAGCATGAATGGAGACTCACAATAATAATTTGGATCAATACAGACAGACCGCATATGCAACTTGATTCGATCGGGCCGACGAGCTATTACACGATGGAATTAATTTGTATGAGTGTATAGTGACTCGAGAGGGCCGCTAACTCGTCGTTGTGTTTTAATCATTGACCAACCGGCCCTTCTCCAAACAATGAGGATTAGAGAAGAGTCTACAGAGATGTTGAATAGCAAAATGCACGTACAGACAGGTGTGGAAAAGATTGTATTTAGCATTAAAACCTGCCTGTCGGAAGAAGCCGTAACCGCTACGTTTTAAGAGGCAGAGTGGTTAACTATTGGATGGTGAAATAGCAAGATACTCAGCCTCTGGTCCAGGATAATGCAAGCAGGCTGAGTCGAACACAGTCTGCAGTATAAATAGAGGAAGCTACAGGTGCTAGTCGCTAGCATTAGCTCATCTTCGTAGCTTCCTGTCCAGATCCAGAGGCGCCACAGGTAACAGTATTGGTGTGACCGTGAGTTTTCTTCTCATCTCTTCAGGCAGACATCGCCCGTATTGGCCCGGCTGACCAATCAAATTATTGGAATCGAGACATGGGCGGAGCTTGGTATGGGCGACGTGAGACATGGGCGGAGTTTTACCAGATGTAATGATCGTTGGGGTCTGATTGTGGTGCAATGGACTCTATACAATACATCATTGATTGGTCAATTATTGGTTGTAGCTTCCTTCCACATGTTCCCCATCCTAGGCCCTACCAGCCAGGCACAGTGTTTGTGGGGGTTTGTAGTGTCAGTGTGGAGTCAGCCTGACAAGCCAGACCCAATGCATCGTCCATGAGTTGCACATCGCTAGACGCTGAATTGGGCCTGGTGCAACTGGAGTCGGAAAACTGCGGAAAACGTTGAAAAAAAACATGTCAATTAAATTTGTAATCTAGTCACCGTGCAGGAGGTGGGACAAACGGCATGGGGCCGTGACAAGTATTTAAATCAGGCAATCCAATCACAGTGCATTAGGCGTGACGATCGAGTAGCTGACTGAGGAAGCGAAGACGAGGCTGACTGTCACGTCTATTGTTAATTTCCACTGCGAGCGACATCGCAGCGACACCGAACGATAACGAAATCAAGTGTATTGTAGTCAACGGAGGGTGCTCCAGTGTTGAATGAATCATAGGAATCGTATACGCGTGCGTGTGTGTGTTGAATTAAAGTGAGAGAGGTAACAGACTCTGGGAGAAATTGGCCACGCAGCGCAGCAACTTTCCATTCCATGTTCACCCCGCCGTACCATGCATGCTAAGTACTGAATGAGATCAGACATGCAAAATGTCGACATCCATCCGAAAATGCCCAGTGCCATTTATTCCCGGAAAAAAAAACCCTGCCGCGTCAAAATTTAAGAATTTAAGAGAGAGAAAAGAAGGCGGGCGCAGGGTGCTTTTTAACAAAGTAAATTGCCAATGCCTGGGCTTGTAGCGTTACTTTGGACCAATGGCTGTTTAAAATGAATCCACGCTGAACCAATCAGCGCTGGATGATCGAGATCGGTCGCGTCTGGGACACATTCACATTTACACACACATTTGTGCCAACTCGACTTGGGTCATTTTCAGAGCGGGAGCATGCATGAACGCAAATTTTCAGGGGCAGAGAATACAAAGAGAATACTTTTGAAAGAACCGGTGAAAGCGGAGGAATGCATTGCTAAAACTCTTGCGTACACTGAAGTCAACGCCAATCAACGAAGAGGTTGATGAAGATAACATTGATAGTTCTAGCGGCGACTATCGTGGCGCAGATTCCGAGAGAGGACACCCGGCCCAAAGCAGCAAAAAAGCACAAGAGTACATAGTGGTGAATGTGGTGGTGATGATGATGTTTGATTTTGAAAACTTTCAAAATTGGGAGGAATTGAATATGGCTGCAGAAAACACAATAGATGCAATAAACCAACGCAAAATAGCAGCAGAGACAAAAGCATTGGCAGCAGATTTTGAAACGGGTTTTATAACTCAGACACCTCCCCTGGCGGCGGCCCGTGAGGCGGTCTGAAGGGTGGGCTGTCCGAGGTTTGGGCGAGGCGGTCCGAGGGGTGTGTGGGCGGTCCGAGGGGTGTGTGGGCGGTCCGAGGGGTGGGCAGGGCGGTTCAGGGGGTGTTTTACCAGACGTAATGATCGTTGGGGTCTGATCGTGGTGCAATGGACTCTATACAATACATCATCATCAATTATCGGTTGTAGCTTCCTTCCACATTTTCCCCATCCTAGGCCCTACCAGCCAGGCACGGTGTTTGACAATGGCGGGGCGGTTGTGGGGGTTTGTAGTGTCAGTGTGGAGTAGGGGTGTACACGGCAGAGTGAGGGTGCGTCTGAAGGGTGGGCGGGGCATTCTGAGGGTTGGACAGGGCCGTCCTCTGGGTGGGGTGGGCGGTCCAAG
>OMKY01052369.1:0-10745 GCA_900302395.1 Bregmaceros cantori | reverse complement strand
CACCCCTCCCAATGCGGCCTCTCCATGCTGGGGGAAAAAAAACGATTAAAACCCTTCTTAAGAGCGTGGCGTTATAAATTCATGGAAACACAGACGGGTGCAAACTACTGGAGAATTAGAAGCTTACCCCAGACTAATACTAATTCTGCAATTTTCAGCTTGACGCCGATATAAAGGAATTACTTTCCTCTGGCCTGTTTTTTTTTATTTATTCATTTTTTAAAGTAAGCAATAAACGCAGTGAAGGGAGCCATTACGACGACCCGGTCCAGTCACCGGCCAGCATAAATCTCCCCGCAACCTTTATTTGGGTCCTAAGCCCCGTACAAATTCATTTGTTTATTCATAGCTCTCCTCGCTGGGATTTAAAACTCGCAATTTGAACGTCTCTGAGCAGTGACCGCGCCCCGGATGGAACAATATGGTTAGATCACTGGCTGGTACATTTGGGAGACCAGATGAACGCTGTGGATACCACACTTTTAATGGCAATATCAGACTCAGGTATAAAACAAGGAGGTGAATTATCACATGGATAACACACACCTGAACGGCCAGAAGGTAGTGGAGGTTTAGGGGTGCAACGATTAGTCGATTAATCAATTAATCGGTGATTAATCGATTATCAAATTAATCGACAACTAGTGCAATAATCGCCAAGGAATTGAATTATTATTATTTTAAGCAGTTTTTTTTACTGACACCACTACATTGGTCCACACAAATTTGATATTACTTAATAATTTTGGAAATCCAATATATGTTTGTGATAAATGAATTTTGTGAGTTTGTGAGTTTGTGCAAGGTAATTAACTTAACTGTACATTTATTTGCTAACATGAACCAAAGTCGAAGTCATTTCTGTGTCACATTAATTAATACAAATTAATTAATTAACAATTGCCCAATATTTTGGGCATTTTTTTTTAATTGACTAATCGACAACTAATCAACTTTTGAAATAATCGTTAGTTGCAGCACTATGGAGGGTGCTAATATAATAATATTTTAATATATTTTAATGAATTAATTTACATAAAATAAAACAGTATTTTAATTTCTGCACTATAAAGCACACCAGATTATAAGTGGCACTGTCAATAAATTGCACATTTTCAAACTTTTTTTAAATTTTCAATATAAGATGCGCACCGGACTGTTGCACATTGAGAAGGAAAGGGGGAGTGAGAGAGATAAACAGTGGTGGACAAAGTGTGGACTGAACAGACCAACATTGCAAAAACTTGCTTCACAATGTAAAATAGTTTGAGTATAGTTTCAAATAATTCAATGTAATTAATTTGTAGGCTGGCATTACTCCACGGATGTGGTACGGTGGTAGAGTAACAACCAGTCAGTGCTTGCATTTGACAAAGCGTCATGAACCACACAAAATCACTTTTGAGGTCAGTAAACATTTCTAAAATAAAATTAAATGCCTTTTTTTGTGTGCCTTATAGACGAGTTTACGTGCGAAACACTGGGGGGAGTCATTTTGTCCCGCGCTTCTGCAGGTCACTTATGGTGCCTATATGTATGTATATAAAGTCTGGCAGAAGGCCGTGGTACGTGGACACAAAAACACACAAAACGCACACCAGTTCAAATTCCGACCACTAGATGACATTTTGAAAATACGACTTGAACTCACTCACTCGGTGCGGTCACATGTTTTTCCGGACAAATGCGATGTCTGCATTCACTGGAAAGTCGGACGAAAATGAGCAAATGGAACGGGCTGCGCACATTATTGAATTATGTGTTTGTAGGGCATAGATCCCACTAGAACATTTGAGTGTGGAATAGCAGAGCGCAAGTTACTAAGATACTTTTTAAATAACGCAATGGGTCTGTGCTGTCCCATTAAATAGACAAGTTAAAAAATAAGCCAGAACACAGCCACGTAATGGCACCGGAAGTCATCCTAGTAAGCCTAGAACTCTCACTGAAACTACCCTCCAAACTCGTTAATAGATGAGCTGCAGTAGGAGGCTGCAGGCATGATTTTCCAGTCCTACCAGGATGGTAACCATTCAGACATCAAGTTAAGTGTTAGTGTCAACCACTTATAATGTCAAGGAATGTGCAGAGTTTTTAGTTTTTTATATATGTTTTACAGTCTACACCTATGATTGTGCTTGATGTTGAAAGAAATGCCAAATGTGAAATAAATAATGTAAAATGAATACAGATGCAATAAAGATATGCATGCTATTGTTTTTGTGATATTATTATTTTTTTAATGCTATAAACCTAACCCGGCTCATGGAGATTCAGAATATATATGTTTTGTTTGTTTTTGTTTTTTTACTCCCAAACATTTAACGTACAGCTCCTGCTGGTAAATTAGTGTTGGTTAGATTTGTGTTTCATGGAATTTATGATGAGTGTGGGTGTTCATGTCCCAACATATCATTGCTGCTGCTCCATACACATAACACAAGAATAAGGCCACTGCGCACAGCACTCTGGCAAAATTTTCTTCCACTGGGCAGTAAGTACACAAGCTGACCAGTGAGAGGCACCATGCTCTGTTAAATATTAAACCATTCAATACACCATTAACATATTGGACTCCAGTAAGTAGCAATGTCGGAGTCTCTCTCTCTCACCTTCTCTCCAGTCTTTATCTTCTCTTACTCTCTCCTCTGTGATCTGCGGATACAATACAAAACATTAAAGCAAGTAGTCCTAACCAGGGATTCAGGGACTTGAGTACCCCAGGATCAACTAGAGTATCTGATGATCCACCAGATCTACTAGTGGAACTAAATGTCCTCCAGAGTAAACTAAATGATCTGAGGATCCACGAGAGTCCACTAGAGGATCTGGGGTCAAGTGTCAACTAGAATATTTGAGGGTCCACCATTCTCAATGAGAGGACCTGAACCCAGAGTCAACTAGAGGATCTGAGGATAAAATAGTTGAGGGTACATCAACCTGAATAAGAGGATCTGGGACCCAGAAGCAGCAAGAAGATCCAAGAGTACACCAGGTATATCTGAAGTATCTGAGGGTCCCCCAGACTCAACTGGAATATCTGAGGGTCCACCAGATCAACTACAGGATCTAAAGACTAGTGGATCTAAGGGTAGACCAGAGTCAACTAGAGAATCTGGTGCCAAGAGTCAACTAGAACATTTGGGGGAACACCAAGCTCAATGAGAGGATCTGGGAGCCAGAGTTAGCTAGAAGATCTGAGGGTACACCATCAAACGTAAAGAAAGTAAAATAAAGATCAATTGAAATATTGGTTCTAGTGAAACAGAATAGATTTTGTGTTTGTCATCAATACATGCTTTGGTCAATGTAATATATTCATACATGAATTAAAGATAGTGCTGACACTGCTAGTGTATGAATTAAAGATAATTAGTGCTAACAATACTAGTCTATGAATTAAAGATAGTGCTAACAATACTAGTGTATGAATTAAAGATAATTAACGCTAACACTGCTAGTGTATGAATTAAAGATAATTAATGCTAACACGACTAGTGTATGAATTAAAGATAATTAATGCTAACACTGCTATTGTATGAATTAAAGATAATTAATGCTAACACTGCTATTGTATGAATTAAAGATTATTAGTGCTAACAATACTAGTGTATGAATTAAAGATAATTAACGCTAACACTGCTAGTGTATGAATTAAAGATAATTAGTGCTAACAATACTAGTGTATGAATTAAAGACAATTAACGCTAACACTGCTAGTATATGAATTAAAGATAATTAATGCTAACAATACTAGTGTATGAATTGAAGATAATTAACGCTAATACTGCTAGTGTATGAATTAAAGATTGTGCTGACACTGCTAGTGTATGAATTAAAGATAATTAGTGCTAACAATACTAGTGTATGAATTAAAGATAATTAGTGCTAACAATACTAGTGTATGAATTAAAGATAATTAGTGCTAATAATACTAGTGTATGAATTAAAGATAATTAGTGCTAACAATACTAGTGTATGAATTAAAGATAATTAGTGCTAATAATACCAGTGTATGAATTAAAGATAATTAGTGCTAACAATACTAGTGTATGAATTAAAGATAATTAGTGCTAATAATACTAGTGTATGAATTAAAGATAATTAGTGCTAACAATACTAGTGTATGAATTAAAGATAATTAGTGCTAATAATACCAGTGTATGAATTAAAGATAATTAGTGCTAACAATACTAGTGTATGAATTAAAGATAATTAGTGCTAACAATACTAGTGTATGAATTAAAGATAATTAGTGCTAACAATACTAGTGTATGAATTAAAGATAGTGCTGACACTGCTAATGTATCAAGGCAAAATATGAACTGTACCTGTGCATTCTGGCTTGAAGATGACAAAGCTATCGACATCATGAGCTTGACACTAAAAGACAAAGGCTACTATACAACCGATACTATAACACCAACCTCTACTACGACTACTACTACTACTACTACTACTACTAGTACTACTACTACTACTACTACTACTACTACTACTACTACTACTACTACTACTCGACTACTACTACAACTACTACGAAGTGCACGCTGAATGCAAGCAATCTAATTTCCATGTCTGACTTTCTGATAACGAGCAAACAATTCACAGGAGGACAACGTGGCCCGTTTGACTCCATTTGCAAAGCAAAGAAGCAATGATCACGACATACAGAGAAAATGCTGTGCCTCATGTATTACTCTCAAGGCCTTACTATAACTATCCTTATGGTATTTGGGCCTATATTACTGTCCTTATTACTAAAGATTTTAGGCACAGATATATAGTTAGACAGAAAGGTAGGTCGATAGACATAGAGAGAAAGAAAGAGAGAGTTAGACACAGAGAGAGGGGAGTTTTACACAGAGAGAATAGGTAGACACACACATAAAAGTACAAATGTGTTTTTGTGGTAAAGTGAGAACAGAGTACGGGATTTGAATGAATTATGCATTAAAGAGAAACCGAATGTGAATTGTGTGGCAATATTCACACATTGCCAAAGCATAAATATAAAAAACATATACTATACAGCAAAAAAGCAATATAAAGCCTATATACATAACAATGTACACACTGTATAGTGTCTGTAATAAACATGTACAGCATCTCTCTCTCCCCCTCTCTCTCTCTCTCTGTCATTCACCCATCTCCCAGTTTTATTCACCAGTCTCTATATCAATGCTATTGATCTATCTCTCTCTCTGTTTCATTCACCTATCTCTCTCTCTCTCTTTCTCTCCCTCACTCATCCCCCCCGATCAAGCCACATTATCTGGTGAAGTTTAATTTTATGTTCAACTGGTGCATCCAGCAAAAGCGACAAGCTTTTGAATGGACCAACGCATATTTCAATCAATACCCAGAATTGATATACAAATTGACAATATTGCAAAACTGCAATTATCACACGGGACTGAAGACTCTGGTTGAAGCTGACCCATAATAGCCAGACAAGCCAGAACCAACAAATCGTCCACGCATCGCAGGTGTCTAGACAAGGCAGACATATTAGATTATTGCCCAAATTCCGGGCTCCTGTCACGCCTACTGTGCTGTGATTTCATAACTTCATTTGATTGACATTTTTCTTGATACTTTTTTCCAGCCTGCTTAATCCAGATCAAATAATCGCTCTAGTCAGAAAGAAAGGAAGAAAGAAAGATTTGCATTTATTTAGCGCTTTTCTATCACACAGTGGCACTCAAAGCGCTTTACAGTCACGTCTCAATCACACGCCAATGGCGGCTGCTGCCATACAAGGCGCTCGCCACGACCCATTGGGAGCAATTTGGAGTTCAGTGTCTTGCCCAAGGACACTTTGGCATGGAGACTGTCGGAAGCGGGATTCGAACCACCAACCTTTTGGTTTTCAACCCTCCAGTCATTGGAACGGCCGCTCTACCAACCGAGCTACAGCCACCCCAGGTGCAATGCGTGGACGACTCATTCGTTCTGGCTTTCCAGGCTAGACCCATACATGTTCAGCCACAGCTTAAAGAAGGTCAACTTATGCTGAATAAACACGCGCTTCGAGATGAATTGCAGTCAGATTTGCAATGCAGTGTTTGAAGACACACACCTGATCTCCAGAATAAATAGCAAGCCCTTCTCCTGCTCCCACACACTGTCTGAATCATCCTCAAGGGGGCGTGACGTGACAGCCCTCCAACTACTAAACACCATTAATCCCCACTGAGATTCCAAACGACTTCACCCCAGCCAGAACATCCGTGCCGACGGGCCTTCCATCATCGTAATGCCAGGGTGAAAAAATAAAAATAAATAAGAATGTCTTATCAAGTCGGAGGAGACGAGAACGGCGGAACTTTGTCAGAGCAGCTGGGTGCCCACCCCCACCGCCGTGCCCCTCCGTTCAACCCCACCCTCCGCCTCCACCAACCATCTTGTAACGCCGATATAGATAATTGTCTTCATTTTGGAGCGTGACGGCGTGGCGGTATAATATGGCAATAATACGACCGTTTGTGTCAGCGGGGGGTCTGTGGCGAGGAACAGGTGGAATAAACAACATGCTGCTTGTCACAGCTGGAACACAGGGACGCCCCCGCACTCGGGTTTATTGGGCGGTGGGGGGGCGCTGCTCTTATTCCACTTAATTACCCGCCTAGTGCGTGTATGCGTGTGTGGACGACGTGCAGGCAGAAATGCAGGTGTGTCTGTGCAAGGTAATGCATGATTATAGTTGCAAACATTCGTCTCAGTGTCTATTGGGTGTGCATGACTGTGTGTTTCTGGGTGTGTAAAGGAGTTGGTAAAAGTATGAACGTCGATGGAGAAACATTAAAAAAAATATGTTTATTGTTCTTTTCATTCTATTTTAAACGTGAATTATACTTTAGGCGTAAGGCGAATCATAATTTTATTGTGTCCCTGAAACACGGAGGGTCGGGAATGTAATGTTAATACACTAACTTTTGAACGGATGGATGGATTCGTCTCGGATTTGGTGTGTTAATGCTCTAGGGTAGATTCATGAACTGATTCGATTTTGGAGGCTGACACGTTCAAGATGGCCAATTTTTTCTGACCAGGTGGATGGATTTGCCGAGATTCTTTTAGCATTGTTTTCGGGGATACAGTTAAAGCCTATGCAGTCAGCAAATTGACTACATACAGCCAACAGCATGTCAACCATAGACTGTATATAAAGTAGACGCAGCGTGCATGACGTCATCCCATTGCTTTCATAAAACGTATGTATGTAACATTGTTGAAAGTACCCGTATTTCTGGTACAAGGAGAGATAGAGAGAGCTACACAGTATATGAGAGAGAGACACCCCACAAGCAACTTCTTCCGGTGGTACTGTCCGCTAGGGGCGTCAACGACAGAATGAATGGGATCCTATGGGAGCCGAAATTAAAAATATTGTGACACGTTTGTGAAATTATGACCCCCCTCACACAATTAACTGATAATTATCCCAGCAATATACATTAAAAAATCAATTGGGAAGATATTTGAATAGGTTAAAACAGGCTGCTAAGATTGGAATATTTGTATTGGAATTCCCATAGGGCTCGGTTTTGGAGACTGGACTCCCCATATCAACCCGGAAGTAGGAACGGACATCAAAACGCATGCGGTGTCCATTTGTATATACAGTCTATGATGTCAACGGATATGTGCATGTGCGCTTCCGTGATGTCAACATCATTCAATTTCCTCGGCATGGGCAACATGCAGCGGTTTAGTAAGCACAGTGTCCATCATTCACAGACTGGGTTTCAGGGCATCATCCTGGCACTTTCAGTGCACTGAAATGTAACTAAAGACAGTGCCCTACGCACTAAAACATAATGCACAAAGCGCACAGGTGGGTGCCGTATGAGACGTAGTGTCAGTCTAGCCCTCTGGGGAGACCACTGGCTCAGATAGTTCGGGGGGTACTGAACGTCTGAGCGTCACGCCCGGTGTCATTTAGTTTGCTGTGATTTGGGCAACTTTTCAACATGAATATTCGGTGGTAACACACCAAACCAAAACGTATGGGGGTAACTTGTGGGGTGCTATTCAACACCCAAATGCTCTTGTGTGGATCTGTGACCCACAAATGAATGATTTAATAATCAGCGCAACTTTTTCTTATTCCTTTTGGAAGAACTAGTAGAAGCAGCCAGCTTATTGGTCCAGAAGAACATGTGACCACTCCGTGAGTAACTTTAAGTCGGATTTTGACTGAATTTCATCAATATTTATACAAAATTATGAACGGAGCGAGTGGTGTCATGTGTAACTGGTCACAGACCGACACCTAGTAGTCAGATTTTGAACTGCCGTGCGTTTTATGTGTTTTGTGTGCTCGAACCTCGGTCCAGTACCAGAGTTGGCATAGGCAACAATAAGGCACTGGAAGTGACCTTCAGAACGGTGGGACAAAATGACTCCCACCAGTGTTTCGCACGTAAACCCGTCTACAGATAGCTACTTTACTCAAGCTCCAGGGCAGCGCTTTCAAACAAGTGGTCTGCGGGCCAATGGCGGTCTCCACATTTAACATGATTATGAAAATTAACCATTTTTAACCAAAATGATTTTTTTATAGGCCTTTGATAGTTTATATGAACAAACCTCACTGTTAGTTGCTATGTGGGACATTTTTATTACCATTTTATATGTTCATAAAAAATATTTTAAATACACAATGTATTTAATACTAAAGTCCAAACTCCAACGTGGCTTTCCTCCGGGAACTCCGGTTTCCCCCACCACCAGAAACATGTTCTAGTTAACCTGCCCCACCCAAGTTACTGGCTCAGAAACTGGAGTTGGCCCCCGGGCGCTGCACTGCGGCTGCCCACCGCTCCTCAGGGATGGGTTAAATGCAGAGAATTAATTTCACTGTACATGTATGTGTGACAAAATAAAGTATATTATATCTTACCTTATATCTAATGGGCCCAGGTCATTTGCGTTTGAGACCTCTGCATTTTGTTGGTACTGTGGAAAGGACAGAATAATAGGTTTAAGCTATATTGATAGGTCTTTGCCGCTTGGTCACCAGCATTTCCATGTCAATTAGGCGACGAGCGATTACGCCACTTGTGTTCGAGTCCGCCTCCCAACACATCGCATTGGTTGCGCTGCATCCTTGGGAGGAGCCCATTATACGTAGTAGGAGCGACTTCAAATGTCAACAGCCGCTCTCCGTTCGCATGTCGACCGACGCGGCCCGTGACGTCACAATCTCGTCACTAATCGTAGCCTCCTACTATTTTTCTTTTTGGAATGATCGAAGAAAGGGCATAATGGAAAAAGAAGCAGCACAAGGCAGTCTGAAAATTAAAAAAAAAATCCAACAATAATCAGAAATCACAATAAGGAAACATCCATGTTCATGACTCACTTGCAACTACAATTCTAAAATATTTAATCTACAATATTGTGACATTTGCCTGGAATATATGATTACATCCATTCCTGCCTCGTTTTCAAACATAGTGTAAATGTACATTCACCAGATTTCACATACTCAAAGTCAAAGAAGCCGAACGTACTGTAAGATGTCAAATCCCCCACCCCACCTCCAGGTGACAAGATCATTGTTTGAAGTCATCAATTCCTCTCGTTTGAAACAGGTAACTGTGTGTCCTCTGTGTGCATGAAGTCTTCTGTCTGTGAATAAAAGGAAACACTGCAGTGTGACTTGCTTGGTATCGTGAATATGATCAGTGAAAATGATCATTTCACTCCATGTTTACAAACCTTACTTGCGCCCAGGGCTTGAAAACAAAATTATCTTTCAAACGTTCCATTCTTTAATGTTTTCGTTCTCAGAACCGTTCCGCCACCAAAATATCGGCCCTGAACCGGTTCGGAGCGCAAACATTTCATTCGTTCTTAAAGTTCCTAATTTTGTGAAATATTACATTTTTATGTAGTTCATACAAAATATATTTGGTGGACTTTCAGACTTCAGTGCAACTGTATTAACGCGAAAATCGAGTTTAAAACGCCTTTACATTCGCTTCCTCATCTATCCACAAGATGGAGGCCCAGATACATGGGGCTTGATGACTGACTGTGAAAGTGGACGGAAATAGTCTCCTAGACATAGGATGTGTTAAAATATGTAGAGAACAGAAAAACAGGTTTTTAACCGGTTTTGTGGATTTCATAATGTTCCGTTTCTGTTCCGGAACAGTTGACATCTTTTTTAGTTTCCGTTTCCGCTCCTCGTGAAATTCAGTAAATTTCTGTACGTTTTCGTTTTTTTCCGTTCCTTGAACCGGTTCGGAGCCCTGCTTGCGCCTACATATTTCTTTGAAGGATCAATCTTTCTCAACAGTGCATACAAAAGTGATATTCTGTAGCAACGCAGCTCATCACCAGGAACAAGGAAGCTGTGTTGAACAACCATAATTGCTACATATTATGGTCATGCTTGCAATAGATCCACAGACTTCAAAACAACCGCTCTGCCATCGAAAGCACCTGGTTACAGGAAACCGTTCAACCAAACTGGAATGCAAGTCATTGGTAGCTGGCCCAGTGCCAAAGAGATAACATGTATCAGAGAATGGCACGTCTCCCATACGAAGGGCGGCCAAAATGTCTGCCATTGACGTCAAGAGATATAATCAAGGAGTTACGAGACAATTATAAAACGCTATCTGGAGGTTTGGTTTGCACGCTTTCCGTTTAGACCTTTAAAATTTCCTGATGCTTTGTCAGAAAAAAAACATCAAACATAGCCTTGGTGAAAGAGGCATTCATGTCTA
>OMKY01052367.1:0-12056 GCA_900302395.1 Bregmaceros cantori | reverse complement strand
CCCGCCCTCTCCCCCCCCCCCCACCACACACACACACACACACCATGTTTAAATGTGAGCAATAATAATGAGTAATTCATTGGCGACAGTCATTATTATCATCTAATGGGCCGACAGTTAATTGTGCACACAAACTCACGGAAAGACATGGACGGGCACGCATCCACACACATAGACGTGCACGCACACACAGACACACATAGAAGACACACTACACAATATGCACACCTACGCATGTGTGCACCATAATCATTTTTGTTTAATTAAACATCTTCAGAATCAGCAGAGGATGCAAAGGTCAATTTATGAGCAAATAAAAAGGCAGGATTTGTCCAAATTATGAATCTAATATATTAATCTGCACACATGCACATGTAAACACGGGTAATTGGAATAGGTGGAGGGGGGAGGGAAAAAAATTACAAAACAGCAGTGTAGTTCACAAGAGTGCACAGACAGGCAGTCTGGGAGGCTAGACAACAATACCCACAGCCCTCGGCTCTCAGGTTGCGTCAACTTTTGAGCTGTTTGCTCATGCATCGCCAGCTCTTGCTAGCCTGGCAAGCCAGAAAAATGTGTGCGCTATGCATTCCGGTCTGGCTCAATTATAATCAACAAATCAGATATTCGCCTTCCCCATGCCCGCGCCAATCAGAGCCCCGTTAAGGTGGCTTGTTCTCAGAGTTGTGGCCGGTGTTTGGGAGTGGTGGATGTAAATAAACCATGGCTCAAATCTGTGCGTTAGATAACGCTGTTCTCAAGTCAGGATTTCGATTAAAAGAGGAGCAGATGTGAGGAGCAGAAGAGTGCAATCAATGCCATCCACTTGTTAAATGAATATGTCTATCATGTCTCAAGGCAGACCCAAATCACTCAGTGATGGAAGAGTAAGTAAGGTGACTTTATTTATACCCGAAGTTAGATTTGTTTGCAGATAAAGGCATGATTTCACAGACAGAAACTCACAGTGTCACTGGACATTGACAAATACAAACAATGGATAAAAAACACACTCAAGGCAACACTGCACAAGTCCTCCAATCAAAACAGATTACAAAATAAATAAATAAATGCATAAAGAGTGAGAGGAAATCATGGGCCATTCAGTGCGTAGTATCACTGTGTAGTGGATGTGTTGGATCATTTAGGACGGCCCCAGCTATTCTTCACAATTGTCCATTGAAAGATTCTGGGTTGAGTTGGGTTTCACCAATAAGCTTACTGGCCCACCTGACTAGTTGGTTTAGAGAGGTTTTATTGTTTAGTGGCAGGTTGCCAAACCAGCTCACTAAGCTAAACAAGATGACAGATTCAATAAAACATCTATAAAACATAGTGAGCAGCTTTTTATCAAAGTGAAAAGATGACAACTTCCTTAGGCAGTGGAAGCGCTGGTTAGCCTTTTTGTAGACAGACTCACAGTTTGCCACAAAAGTGAATTTACTGTCTATAATGGTGCAGAGATTAGAGAGTAGAGAATGGACTGGATAATGGCATTAGGTTAACGCTATGGTTAGGGTTTTAGAGGGACCCTAACAAAATAAGTGGACCGTGTTTTGGATTCACACTTTACATCACGGCAAATGATACGCCGAAATTCGTGGAGGCGTTGGAATGCAGGTGTGCTCCCGGTTATCAGAACATATTACTTTTTCTGAGCCTTAATACATATGTCAATGTGCAGGGAATCATTTCATGTCCCTCGAGATAGTGGGTCTGAGAGTTCATGGTGGTGACAGTGTTGCCGAATATGCTGCATAGGATGAGGCTTCGGCTGCAAGTCGAATAGCATATCAGTGAACCAGCTGGTTCACCTCCCTCCAGTAGTCCGACTCATCGACATCCAGGATTAGGCCAATGACAGTGGTCAATCACTGGTGTATAGAGAAAAAAGTGCTGAGGAAAGGGTACAACCCTGCAGGGAACCTAGAGGATGACATGTTGCTACCCAATTTCTGGCTCCTGCTTGCTAGGAAGCTGACAGGTTTTCTTTTTTCACAGAGCAGGCTTGGGGCAATAGTGCTGAAGGCCGAGCTGAAGTCGACAAACACAATCCTTGCATACATCACTGGTGAGTCCAGATGAAGTAAAATGTGATGCTGGCAATGTGGGTTACATTGCCAGCGTCGTCCACTACTACTGTTATGTTTGCATCCATGATAATCCATGCTTACCTAGTGTCTACTGATGTCACACCATACAATACGGGCAAATCACTTGTGTGTATTGTATTGATTGAATATGCAAAAATCCCGAAGCGCGAGACAAAAAAGCATGGTGAATCTGAACCTATGTATACCACTGTTCAACCTGGTGGCGTAGGGGCCCCAATGCCGAGGCTAAACAATGAAATAAGCACAGGTCACCCCCAGGGAGAATGTGTGTATGTGTGTGGTTGTGTGTGTTTTGTGGAGGTGTCTCCATAGATTTAACCTTGACACTAATGGGGGTGTTTGCGGCCTTCACCAGAGGAGAAAGACTTCATCTGTTTGGGAGGTGATGCCCCGTCCCCCGAGGCCCATCTCTGACTTCATCTGTTACAGAGGAGGTGGCACACTACTACTCTTAACCACAACCTGCTGGACAGCCCATTCTTTTCATCTCTGTCTCTCTTCTGTCCCCTCTCTCTCTTTCTCTCTACCGTCTTACTTGCTCTCCTTACTTCCAGGGCTGGACTGGGTACATTTTTCAGGTCGCGCATTTTTCACCAAAGCTAGCCCACCACCAGATATTGACGGGGGAAAATAAAGACTGCCGTGACAGTGTTTTTCTCCCCCTTCTCTCTTCTTTGTCCCTTGACCCTTTTTTGTCCATTTACCGATCAATGGGACACAGATTTTAACACTATAAGAAGCATTATGAAAAGTTATCTCGAAATACAGGGTGAAATATAACACTCTTTTACTTTTAAACATCAACCAATTACAACATTGCCGACCAGTGATGACAAGTTATTATGCCTTTTTTTCTCAGTAATGAGTAATCTAACGCATTGCCTTTTCCAGTCAGTAATCCGATACTTACCCAAATGAGTTTAATAATAAAACAATGGACCATATCAATGGTTGTATGTGCATTGTTTATGGGAAGTGGAGTTTAAAACCTTCTTCCAGGAGGGTTTGTCAATGGCAATGTGCTTAAAGACACTGAACCTAACGACGGCCCACATTGAAAGTACTGGCGCTGTGGTTTAGATCACGGTGTCCTAATCCTGTCAATAAAGATGGAAAAACGTCGCTGACACTGGCAAATAGGTTATTAAAACATTCTTCCAATAAAGTGTGTTTTGGTTAAACCAGTTGTCTTTTTGGCAGCTACTGAAGTACAACTAAAAGTATAACTAAAAGTAACTAAAGCAATCAACTTTTGGAATAAAGTAATCAGTAATCTAGTTACTTTCAAGGGGAGTAGTTAGTAATCAAGCATGATTCGACACTCCAAACCCCTAGAGTCGCCACCAGAATGGTATGGATGGTACTTGATAAACTTTTTTTTTTTTTTTTTTTTTACTTTTTTTTTGCCGCAAGCACCGTTTTTCATTCTTTTTATTGAGAGACAGCGACAGGATTGAATCGGAAGCCGGGATGAAGAGTCGGGGGGAGACCTTGCAGAAAAGCCGGAGGGATTGTGCGACCTGTGGTCTGGGGGACGCGCTTTCTACCCGCTCAGCCACCGTGCGCCCCCCCACTACATAAACATTTTGAAATCAGTGTACCTCTAGCGGTGAATCGTCTAAATGTCTAGAAGCCGGCCGGTGATCCCAGTCGATATTGTGTACGTGTGTGTGCGTACTAAGTCAAAGTTGTGTGTGTTTGTGTGTGTGTGTGTGTGTACAAATGAAGTCAAGATGATGAGCAGAGCACTTCTGAATGGAGGAACACTTTGAATGCCACACCATTGACCAAGCAAGTGGTGGGCTGCAAACCGTGGCAGCGACGCACACGGGCATCTATTTCGCATTGACGGCATGGCTCGGGCGCTTGCACGCGTGTGTGTGTGCGCGGGTGCAAGCGCCCGAGCCATGCCGTCAATGCGATTTCATTCCAACAGCGCCCTGACACCACCTTTCAAGGCCCCTTTTTGTTCTCCAATTTTTGAGCGCAAGAGAGGCGAGCGGAGAGTCGTGACTTTGGCTATACATGTAGGGCAGGCACAATCAGGAGGCGTCTGTGCCGCCGTGTGCAGCCGTCACTCAGGCAGCTTGCCTTTGTTTGACTGCTGAATGCTAATTCTCCTCCTGTCTCGCTGCTCCCACCCTGCCTGTCAAGTGGAAACACTACTGCATTTTTCTTCTTCTCCTTCCTTACATCCAGAAGTGGAACTTCACAAAACGGTGTGAATTAAATATGTTAACTCCTCACGCATTGCTGTGTGTCTGATGATCCTTGCTGAGGACACTGTACGCATTTCTGGAGCCGCACATTTTGTTAAGTTAAATTACAGTGCATTATGCATTAGCATTTAGCACAGTAGGGCAGTTTAGGGTTATCCTAGTTAATCTAAATGTTCTCGGTTATTCTTACAAGAGACTGTGTGTCCTCAACATCAACGAAGACAGAGCTCGAAGCCAGTATTACATCTTTGTTTAGTAACCTGCACTGAACTTTACTGTTTTCATTCAAAGCATTTATTACCATTGCTTGTGACTTGTAATCTCCAACTTAGTTTGAAAAGCTCTGCAACGGACTATAAAAGGAACTTTCTCTTCAAGTAAAAAGAATAATGCTTGTTCCTTTCATGAGTTCTAGGCTGTTGAAAAGGTCTTCCTATTTCGGAGTGGCAGATGGAATCCCCATATAAACATAGTTTCTCTCTCTCCCTCTCTCTATCTCTCCCTCTCTCTTTGCCTGTCCTCCCCTCATCATCTGTCCATCTGGATGTTCCCACCTGCCCATCAGTATTTCTCCGGGCTGCTCGTCATCCATCGCCGTCTCCGCTCCATAATGGACAGTTCACGGACCACCAGGTGTGTGTTGCACACCCCTAATTACCCATCATTTAGTATTTATAGCGCAGGCCCCCATCCCTCATGGACCCATTCGCACCACTTTCTCCCTCTTAAGATATATGCATCCCCGATGGAGATGGCACATTTTTTAAGGAGGGATGAGAAGCGCTGTGAAGTGGAGTGGAATGAGCGATCCACCGGGGTGAACCAGATGTCTTGCTGAATGTCAATAGGAGCTGACACTTAGGGGGAGGAAAAAATTACACCAAAAGAAAGGAAAGTAACTTGCCTTCAAATCAAACCGCAGAGATCTTTCATTCTCTGGTGAATGCCCTATCTTCCGAAGTCCCTATGTTCAGAAAAGTTAAGGGTCGTTTAGGGGTTAGGGTAGCTAACGGGTGACTAAGCGACTACTCTGATTAAAACCCCCATAACTTCTGAACGTAGGATTCAAAGCCATTGTCACGCATTTGAGAGTTTTCAAGTTTCATTGAAAGTTGTTCAACATAACAATGTGCGCTCATAGTGTGCCAGTTGAATTTGTGATCTGATACATCAATTGTCGTGTGCCTCATGTCATGGGGTGTTTGACTCAGAGCGGCAACAGTTTGTCCTCCATCCCACTCACTGTCAGTCAAGAACCCACAAAAGAGCTAGTAACAAAACACAATCAGGCATGCTGGGTCTGCCCCCGGCACCACCCACATGGCCTTTAACTGGAACTACAATTGTGTAGTTTTGATTTCATTTCTCGTTTGTTTATTTTTTAAAATAGTCTATTAATCCCAAATGAGAAATTGTGTACACATTGGTGCCCAAATGGCTGCGGCTGCCGCGAAAGACGCTCAACCACAAGCACAGTTTAGGGTGCAGTGTCTTGCCCAGCAAGGGTGTCAGGGTTCAAACCACCAACCTTTCGGCCGTCAACCTGTCGGTCGGTGGAACAGCCACTCTCCAAACTGCACCTCGACCATAACACACATTTCAGAAACTACTTTGACAGGCGTGCGGGGCGCAATTGCTCACAGGTAGAAGATGTAGCCTCCCTATGAGCATGTACACATATACACAAAAGATGCACACACTCTTAGAAACAATTCACACTCATGTCCGCTCTATCAAACACACACACACACCCAAAAGAGATAGCCATCAAGTATAGCCTCTTGGTCTACACAATTGGTAAACTGATACAAATGAGAGAAGTCACTCGGGGGAAGCACATTGCCCATCGTTGGCGAGTGCCTTCAGGTGTTCCTTTGACACGGCTCTATGTAAATACCCCAAGTCATTTGAGGCAGCAGTCCAGCGGTCACCAAAAACATTTCTTTGACAAGTTTCAGCAGGCAAACAGAGAGGGAGAAAATGTACATTAGAACCAAAAAAGCACCCGAGGCTATTATTTTTCTTGCACAGTTTCCAAATAACACTTGAATTGCCTGCCCTCACTCTCTCCCAGTCCCCCGTAGAACTAATAATTCAACTTTCCCTTTTGTGCGTCAAGTCAAAAAGCATATTATTAAGACGGTGGTATTTAATAATGCCTGGGGGTAACAGCGGTTCTTTCAGGCCAAATTCTAATAGGAAGCCATCATACAGTACCTTCCCTTCACAGCCCATAGCAGAATGACCCACACAAGCCAGGCTAAAAAAAAAAAAGTAATTTCAATGCACTCTAAAAACAATCTGAGTTCAGTGCCGGGCGCATCAGCATGACATTGTGTCACCAAAACAAATCAATGACTTTATTAGTGAGTGAGTGCAGGGCAACAGAAACGTCCTTCAAATTCAAAACATGATTTTTATTGTCAGTATTTTCATTTGGTGTGTCTTTGTATGCATTCAGGAAATTGATTTGCACACAAGTGTTCATACTACATGGAAAAGGTCCTGGACTTTTTCCACGGTATAACTAGGAAGCAGGCATGGCCAATGGGTGCTTGCCCCCATGGCACAGTGGATTAGACCATTGTTTAGACCTACCAGGAATCCACCAAAAAAAAAACAAAATCCACGAAGCACATTCCCATTTCCGTGAAGAGCAATTTAATTAATTTTAAAGTTTCCGCGAAATTCCGCGGTTTAAAATTTCATATTCCGCGAGCATGAAAAACAGCTGAAATGACCAGTTAAGATGCAAGCCTATTTTTCTTAAGTTATAATGAAGTAAAAATGATCTCATTAAATTAACTGCAACATCAAAACAATGAAACATTATATTAAGCCTATAAGCCTGTATAGTTATACTGGATTATGAAGCGCAAGTTGAAGTTTGTGGACGACGGTGGAATAGCTGGTCACCGCCATGACGGTAGGTGAGTAGTTCGCAACCTTCTTCTCCTATTGTTTAACGCCGATCGGCACTTGTCTGAGCATGCCTTTGCGCGCGTGGATGGAAAGGAAGCGGAGGATTTTTTTAAGCCGGGAAAGACTCGTGAAAGACTCGTCAAGAGTCGAGAGTCATTGACCTAGATTATCGAGTCGAATCCGAGTCTTTAGGGCACGAGTCCGAGTCGAGTCTCGAGTTCCGTTTTTGGTGACTCGAGTGACTCGCGAGTCGAGTCTTTTTACTCGAGTCTGCATCTCTGGGGATCACTGATACCAAAACATCTATACGCTACTATGTACTCATTATAGGCTACAGAAAAGTAACAAATTTAATCACTTGTCACCAGTGGTACGCGACCACGCTCTTTTTACACGGGATTATAGTCATACGAATAAATATTTTCGCCATCTACCGGAGGTGGTATACAAGCCCGAGTCTCCAGCTTGGCAGACTGTAGGGCTTACAGCTACATTATCTGAGCTGTGTTAGTAGCACGCAGTAGAGTGGAGGCACCTGCTGCGTGTTGCTGCAGTTTGTGAAATGCACCAAAATTGAATCACTTGTTCCGTGTGTCTAATAATAGAACTGTATTATATTGGAGCTTAACAGTAACACATCCGGAACATACTCAGGATACTAAGATAGACACAAGATCACCTAGAGACCAGAGTCTGGTGGCTTAGGTACTACCCACTCTATACTACGGCACAACCTAGGAAGTGGTTGGTGCTATTAGATTTCAGTAGTGATACCGCTGATGGAAATAATCTATTTCTGAACTTGGCAGTCGTTGTGAGCACAGCTCTGAAGCGTCAGCCTGAGGGGAGTAAAGATTAGATTTCCCGGATGACCAGCAACTCAGCATCAATCAAATGGAAGAAAGATGACAGCACACGTTCATTGATCATGCCTTTGTCTGCCCAAGGATCACTGTCACCGCAATAATGATGATGATGATTATTATTAATATTGCTGCTGAGCTGTCATTGTTGTCCACAGTACCTCTAAGTGCAAGCAAAAGTACAGTCTAAAGTAAACATCCAAAATTTAAATCCAGCCAGACACTGTTATTCGGGCTCATCATCGGAGATGCTGCGATAGCGAGAGCTTCTGGCTCTGTAAATGGTTCTGCTTTTGACTGGAGTAAGATTCGGAGTAAGTACTTTTTATGTAAGACTGGCTACCACATGATGGCAAACGTTTTTGGGAGTGCAACAGGTATTATTATCATTAGTGTTAAGTGTCAATTGTCTCCAACTCATGCATTATTTACTTAAGAATTCATCAGCACTTCAGCACTGCAGACTTTCACAAAACTGTCCTGAAGAAAAACACATACCTACTGCCAAAGACGTCGAAAGATATAGATAGAAGGTAGTTTTAGAATGTGGAAAATTCTAATTCTTAATGTTGGAAGTAAGTAGAGATCCTTCTTTACATTATAGGTTGTTGTGTTCAAATCCACTTTGTGGAGAATATTTAAACTTTTTTTTTGTGTTAAAGTCGTTGCTGGAATAGTTGATACCAATAAACGCAAATACAAATACAAATACTACTACTATAATAATAACATTAATATTAGCAAATGCAATCATGCAATTACTAATGCTGCTATTGCAATGAGTAATGTTAGAAGCACAGCAAGTTGTTCTATTATTAATAACAATTACTAAAGGTTTAAGAAAGTAAACAGAATTGAGTGCGAAGTTTGGCAGTGAGACGGTTGTCGAGATAGAGTCTATTGCTGTTATTTCACACAAACACCAACCCTGTAAAGATGAAGGTTGCATTTCTCACAGTGAGTAAGCACACCATTGGATATTTTATGGTTGTTAGCCGCGTAGCGCTAATGCCAATAGCATCGGCTCTCTGCAGACATGGGAAAAACACTGTATGGATCGGCACAGAGTTAGCCGTCAGCGGCTTCGACAAATAACACTCGCATATAGAAAGTACGGCTGGAAACGTTTTTTTAGTAGACATTTATAAAGTATAACTTTTTTTGCAAGCAATTTTACTTTCAACTTTTATTTAACCCAGACAGAAATAGAAAAAATGCATTAATGATCTAAATTATATATGTATAATTATCTATGATTATTCAACATAGTAGTAGACAGTAACAATCCAATCTGCATGTTTCCGAGCTCAGTTGGAATTAATCTTAATCCTTATGTGATTATGTAATGCATAACTCATCATACATAGTGTAATGTACATGTAATTATGCATAAAATAAACATGAACCCGTAGACACGCTCCAGTTCGCCTCTGCTGAAGCCTACTAATGGCCATGAGACGGCTACATGTCACGTACTTCTTCTAACCGAGGCTATGGAGACCAATACTCTGTCTTTCACAAATGAAAACAATTGTTACCTGCGCCGGGGCGGAGCAGGTTATGTTTTTGGAGGCGTTGGTTCGTCCCCTGGATAACTGAAAAAGTTGAGCACGGATCTGGATTAAATTTTGCAGAGTTGTTGGAAATGATGAAAGAAAGAATTGATGCATTTCTGTAGCCTATAAGTAACACAATAGTCATACTTAATTATTCAATTATTATTAATGGATGAATGATCCCTGTTCTCCGTAGTGACGTCACGCCATATAGCCGCGACTCCCATGCCCGCACTTAGCCAGATAATAGTACTTAATCACCAACACCTACAGATAGATCGATGGAAAGTTCCTTACCTGGTTAGTGCACGGGATGTTCAATGAGATGTTTCGATGTAAAAATCTGAGTGATTGGTTAGGTCCAACAGCATCAGCTTCCTATTACAAATCTCTAGCGATGTGCGATGCATGGGCGATGCGTTGGTTCTGGCTCACCAGTCTACTACTCTGCGAGCACTTGCATTTATAACGGGTTGCCACACATACTGCTAGCACAAAAATGACAATTTTTTTTGTACCACTACGGCGCAGGTTTGCAATCAAGCAGGACTTGGGTGTCTGTTTTTAACCCTTTGTATGCTGCGGACATGGCTGGATGTCTTTGTAATCCACCATCTTTGCATTGGACATGACCTCATGCCTTTGCTCTTTTACAATGTAATGTCACCATGAACATCTGGACTAGTCCCTGTGATGAAAATCATACTTGTCAAATGAATAAAAATATGCATACAACACGCATGTGCGTATATTTGCGGGTGTTTAAACTGTATATATGTGTGTGTGTGTGTGTGTGTGTGTGTGCATACTTCACAAAAGTGGCCATATCTACTCAAGTAAATTTCAGGCAGCAAAAACTGGCTTTTTGCCGCTCATCGTTCCTTCATATCTCCGAAAGGGGGATGGTTACAGGCATGTTTACTTTTTTCGAGAATATTTTAGAGTATAGAATCTCCCCTGCACTCTCTCCTGAAAATGCCTGATGGAAAATGGCCCCAAAAGCTACGGCAAACTTGACCCCAAAAAATGTAAGCCCAGTGATGGAATAATAAGGGCTCATTTTTTCAAACTGGATGGTGGAGACAGGCAGACACAGAAAGAAAGACAGACACTTTACCCCCAAAATCCTGCCCCTTAAATAGCATTTCCTCTCGGGAACAAATCAACTGAAAGGGGTGTGCACTGGGTCACCCGCTACAATAATAACAATAAGGTATTTATATAAAATACTAACATGTTTTTACTAAACAAAATAAAACAGAACACCAACGAAATAGTTGAAAAAGGCTAAATGAATGTCATCATTGATCAGGCCATTGACTGCATGTAAACACGACACATGATTACACCGCAACAAACAGAGCAGTATAATCACAACAAGTCCCTCTCCCCCACCACTCGCTCAAATTATGCTGCACGACATGTTTAAAAACTCAATTTACCTGAACAGATACACACACTGCCGAAAAACACACATAAGACACAGCCCAAACGCCCCAGGTGTGCGTGCTGACTGCGGACAGGGCGCAGCGAGCGTGGAGGTTTATCCGTCACTGTCGAAGTTAATCTTGCTCAACAGGCGCCGGGCAGCCTGGGAAATTAGGCGGCGGCACTACAGCACACTCAAGCTAATGGTGCGCACATTTCTTAACTCTGTTGTATTGCACATCCTCACCCAGCCGTTACACACTGGCAAACACACACACTCACATACACATACAGACAGGCATACAGGCTGGTTTGAACAGCTACACAAAAACAGAAAGACACAGTCACAGGTTAAGTCTTAATTGCCGGTAACGGTCTGGAAAATTCTGTGTGGCAGGGGCTGTTTGACTCACTCATTTTAAAATATGAATATATATATTATATGAATATATATATATATATATATATCAGTGGCGGATGCTGGACTTTTAAGGAGGGGAAGCCCAATTTGTTGTTTTGCATCATAAAGCGCGTCTATACGTAACCCTCAGTGCGTCGTACCAGCTTGGTGTCTTTTCCAAGGACCAGTGTCCGCTCAATGGCCAGCAGAGCTAGGTTCTACACCTGCAGATGTAGCTCCAAACATTGGCCACTAAAGACAACAGTTTGTACAACTGAAGCTGTACAACTCCATGTCTTTCAGGAACAGCAACAAATCACACAGCTTTCCACTGCAAGTCCTGGTTTTAATATAGGACTTGAGGGTCAGACCTCAGTCTCCCTGAATCAAAGTACTGACCATAACTTTTAGTAACTCTAAAGCCTCCTCTGGAAACACTTGTCTCGTCATCAATTTCAAAGTGTGTTTGTGTGAAGAGCAAGTAACTAAGTTAGAGTAACTATGTGAATTAGATTTTTTTTTAATCCATTACTTTACCCAAAGCAATGATCAGA
>OMKY01052349.1:0-14843 GCA_900302395.1 Bregmaceros cantori | reverse complement strand
CACAGTAAGTACTGTTTACACAGTAAACAGTCGGCGATATTTTGGCCCCATCTTGTGGCAAATGAGAGATTAGCTGCATATTAAATGAATTCAAAATAATCAAATCATTGAAATATAACTTTAGATTACATATACTCTTATTTTAATATTTGCTGACGTTGGAGTCATAATTATTTAATCATAGGCTGTATGTGTGCTATTTTAAAAAAGAAAGTAATAGTGTTTCCATATAAAATAATATAAAAACTATTGAATCTTGCACAAATATTGCATGTGTTATACAATCAAAGAAGGCTACTGTTTATTGGGCAACTGTGATTATTTTAGTATTTTTTCTTGACTATGTTAAATGTTGCAATTGGCACGAATATTTTATTTTATAGAAAATATTATAGGAAACGCCATCATGAATGTTTATTCACCTTGATTATTGATCACCTTGATATGGCAATTGTGCCAAATAGTTTGGCTACTGCTAAAAAAAAGGGGTGTTTGGGTGGTTAAAACTCCAATGCCCTCCTTGTTTACATTGCAAATCTATACAATTTTATAGAGAAGTGTAGACAGTAGGGAATCAATAATATTTTAGTTAAATACAATGATTTTAGATTCTAAAATTGTATGCATTTTAGTCAACTAAAACTAGAGTAAAAGTGTGCACCTTTTCCCCTTGACCAGAGCGTTTGTGCATTCATAAGACATACGTTACGTCAATTTCATGTCAGATGTGTTCCGCTAATTATGGGGGCCGGTCTAAGTCAAAAATGCCCGGGCCGATTTCTCCTCTCAGTCCAGGCCTGCCGTTGTGTATCACTATCAGGCTGGAAGCGCAGAAACTGTCAGAGTGGCCGCATTAGGTGTGAAATAACAATATCAGCTTCCTCCATGTGAACCGCCGTTGTTAAACTTCCAGACGTGTCGGCAACTCTAACCATATGTCATTCTTTTAAATGTTTAAATTATTATTAAATGGTAACAAAGCCGTACACAGCGTGCGATAGAACGAGAGAGGGAGAGAGACGGCGAGGGGAAGGGATTCGTATAGGGGGAAAGAAAACGTTCGCTGCCTTTTCCGAAAGTCGTCCACCTATAATGTGTGTGTGCGTGTGAGCGCGCGGGCGGCCGGCCGCCTGCAGAGTTGGTGAGAGATAACGAAACAGAAAGATGGAGAGAGAGAAAGACAGACGGCGAGGGGGGTGGGTTGGACGCTGCCCAACACGAGCGTCAAGTCGTCTCACACACACAGAAATACCTTAAGTGTGGCGATGCACTTAAAGGCAGGAGCGTGCATGATTTTTTTTAAAACAGGAGAGAAGAAACTGCGATTAAAAGTGCAACCCTCGCGGCCTATTAACCGCAAGGGGGCGCACCGCGGTTAAGCTCCTTTCGCAGTTTTATATCCACAACGCGCTTCGTACAACAGGTTTCATAGCGTGACCCGCCGCTGGTAGAGTTCCAACAGCCGAGGACTGCGTGTGTCGGGGCACGCTGTTTTGGTGCAGCAGCCAACCGAGTAGGCCGCTCAGCTGGTGCTAGCGGTGAGGGGACAGGGGCTGAATACGCACGGAGTCTACCACGGCACTTAATGTGCGCCAAGGTGATACAGTATATTTCAAAGCTTTACACGTCTGTCAATTGCCAAAAAATAAGTCGCCATGAACAAGCTTGAAGCAAAATCATTTTCTAGCCTTCTCTCTCACACACACAGACACGTCGCGCGCAGAGCACAACACATGGTGTGTTCGTGCGTGCAAGAGAAAGCTAGGAAATGACCCCGTTTTTTTTTTTCACACAACAGTCGCAGACTCGCCGCGTGTGTCAGGGCTGGTGTGTCTGTGCTTGCCCAGACAAGAAGCGAGCTCTCCCCGGCCGCGGAGTGCCACAGTGGTGGGCACCCACACCCCGTGTCGGGCGAGCACAGACACACCTGCCCAGACACGGAGCGAGTCCTCCCCGGCTGCGGAGTGCCACAGTGGCGGGCACCCACACCCCGCGTCGGGCGAGCACAGACACACCTGCCCAGACACGGAGCGAGCTCCTCCCCGGCTGCGGAGTGCCACAGTGGCGGGCACCCACACCCCGCGTCGGGCGAGCACAGACACACCTGCCCAGACACGGAGCGAGTCCTCCCCGGCTGCGGAGTGCCACAGTGGCGGGCACCCACGCAGCGTCTCGCTCTGTGTCGCTGAGCGAGTTCCCCTCGGCTGCAGAACGCCACGGCAGCGGGTCTCCACGGCGCGCTGTTTGTAACAATAATAATAATAATAACATAACACACCGCAGAGACCCGCTGTCGCAGCACTCCACAGCTGAGGAAGACCCACCCTGGAAACATCCTGATCCACATGGTCTAAAACATAGACCGTATATAAAAAACGTCACGCTAGAGCCCGTGGTTGAAGCTTACTTCCGCATTGGTTTTCGCCTCATGTGGGCGTGTGTGGACTCAGAAAGAAAACTCTATGGAATCCCCTTAAGAAATTGCAATTTTAGCAGCCTGTTTTAACCTATTTAAAGTGTGGACCAAAATCCCATTTTAATTTGTATTGCCGGTATGCCCCGTCTTAATTGTTTTAGGGAGGTCATAATTTGACAAACGCGCCAGATTTGATGTTATAAACGGGTACTTTCTCAACAATGGCAGAGCCCAGAACCCCCTATATTACGACTTCCAGCGTCTTCAACCCAAGAACGCTAAAAGCAATGGGATGACGTCACGCACGCTGCGTCCACTCTATATACGGTCAATGGTCTAAAATGTAGTTTCCACCCCCGACCGCTAGATGTCGCGTCACGTCAGTAGAAAATCCGGGGGAACTCACCGTTCCGATCTCCACTCTAACTCTATTCCGATAAAATTAGAATTTTAGGTCAAGTTAGGGTTTTTGAGGGACCCAAACAAAATAAGTGGATTGGTTTTTGATTCACACTTTCATCACGGCAAATCATATCAGCAGGTGAGTTTGTGGATGTGTAGATCGCAATTCTCAACTTCGGGGACGAGGAGACGAACCCGGAGAGGTGGAGTGAGGAGGGGGCCGCTCAGCGTTCTGGATCAATGGTGAACACAGAGGAGAGGTGAGTTGAATCGCCACCAGCACACACGGTAAGTAACACCACAGGACTCGTCACAGGATAGAGGGAGTTGTCTGGACTGAGACAACGTAGCACTATAACGGTTCACCTTGGTCAAGTACCTACCAAGGGAATTTTATTCCGCCGCGTCCTGAACCGCATAGGGAAGAGGAGATGAGCGGCAGGTGTGCGTGGCGTGCGGTGCGTGGAGGACGTCGTCCGGCTTGTGCAGCTCGCGGACGACTTGTGCCGCAACATATTTATTATTATTTTATTACATTTTGACTGCCATTACCTTTATGTCAGAATCTTAATACAACAAATGTGCTGTTTGCAGAAATGTTTCCAAAACTATTTTTGTACTACACCTTGTTCATTGCCTGTTGATCTTGAGAGTTGTTTCATGCCCAACTAAAATTCCATGCGTGTGCGTATGGTGAATTAAAATTAATCTTGAATACTGAACCATCCGAGTACTTGTGCGACACTTAATTTTGCCACTTGGAAGAGCAATATATTCACTCACACTCGTAGACTGTATATAAAGTAGACACAGCGTGCTTGACGTCATCCCATTGCTTTCATCAGTCGGTTTGAAGCCGCCGACTGCATGCTGCCATTGTTGAAAGTACCCGTATATCCGGAGACAAGGAGAGATAGAGAGAGCTATACAGTATATGAGAGAGAGACACCCCACATGTGACTTCTTCTGGTGGTACTGTCTGCTAGGGACGCCAATGACAGTCAGAGTCAGAATGAATGGGATCCTATGGGTGCTGAAATAAAAAATATTAACGCCAAATCTGATGCGTGAAATTATGACCCCCCTCACACAATTAACCGATAATTATCCCGGCAATATACATTAAAAAATCAATTAGAAACAATCTTTAAATAGGTTAAACAGGCTGCTAAGATTGGAATATTTGCATTGGAATCCCCATAGGCCTTGGATTTAGGAGACTAGGCTCCCCCATGGGGACGGCCCTGTGTTCCGAAATCCCTGTTTCGAAATCCCTATCTTCCGAAATCTCTATCTTCCGAAATTCGACCTTAGATTTCGGAGCATAGGGCGGATAATTCTGCCCTATGTTCCGAAATCCCCTTCTTCCAAAACAGCCCTATATTTCGAAATCCCCATCTTCCGAAAAGGCTCTGCCCTATCTTCCGAAATCTCTATCTTCCGAATCGGGTTTGTGCGCCCACATGCAGGTGGAGGAGGAAGCCGCCGTTTGGGAAACAACACACGCACGCGCGGTTCACCGTGCGCCGCCAAGAGCCGCCGTTTGGGTGACAACACACACACACACACCAAATCATAAGCGCGTTCTAATAATCACTTCACTCCACTAATATACATTAACTTATTGTCAGCATGGTCGCAGCTCATTCTGGTTTTGTGTTATTAGTATTGTTCTTTATTCGTTGCCAACTGATCAAATTAAAATGTGAGTAAACGTTACATACGCACCATGTGTGTATGTCTAACAATAGTATTAATATTATTGTTGTTATTATTATATACTACCAACGGCTGCTCTATAGCTGTCAGCTGTGCCGACGCGGAGGATGCGCGGGAGAAAGCCATATTTTAGTATTTTTATTATTAATATATTATTATTATTGCTACAGCACTCATCCACGGATGACGTCTCTCCACCTGTTCATTTAAAACGAAGCATTCGTGGGAAGAAATAGTAAATTAATATGCATAGGCCTACGTACTTCAATTTACATGCAGTATAACTTTCTTAAAACACTAATAAGTGTGTGCGCATGTGTGCGTGTGAGAGAGAAAGAGCGAGAGATTATCTCACTCTCTCACACACACGCGCGCGCTCTCTCTCGCTCTCACACACGCACGCACACTAACACACACACACAGCAATGTAGTTGGCGATACTCAATTAATATATTAATCAAGTCATTCTATACGTCACAATTGTCTATATGGTTCGTATTATAGAGGCTTTCAAGGCACCAAGGAATGTCACCCGCTGGACATTCACCCTCTTTTTCAATGAGCGCATGGCTTGGGTTATTAAGCATTGGTTCAGAAAGATCAATTGATAATAACTATAGTCTTCTTATGTGAGAACCACAGGGTTGTATAGGCACACACATCTAATTATTATGAAAGAATGTTGCGTGAGGTGAGAAGGTGATGAACATGCTAGAAGAAGTGTTTGCACATCTAGAGCGGATGCCAATGACGGAGGATGGAGCTGAAATGCTGCTGGATGGAGCTGTTTGTGTGTGTGTGTGTGTAAATTTAATCTTCGGCACATTACCATAGTTTGCTTTTTCCATGGTTTTACTGACATTCATTAGTTTAGATATAGGAGCCAGGGGAATTGGATCTCAGGCGTTATTATTATTATTAGAACATATACTACTACTACTACTACTGATAATGAGAGAGGGAGAGAGAGCGGCAGGCCGCAGCGGATAAGATGTCGCACAGGCCAACTGCACAAAGTGTGTATCATTAGCTTTGTTGTTAATACTGATAATATACAACAACAACAAGTTACTACTACTACTACTACTACTACTACTACTACTACTACTACTACTACTACTACTAATAATAATAATAATAATTTTAATAATAATAATGTTGATAATGATAATAAAATAATAATAATGATAATATTATTATTAATAATGATAATAATATTATTAATAATAATGATGATATTCTTATTCTTATTATTAATAATAATAATAATAATACGGGTGCTCTCCATACATACCCGCTGGCGCGCGTGCACACAGACACACAGATCGTTTCGACCCGGGCGTTCGTGAGCTCGACCATGTAGACACACGTGCTCTCCATACATCCCCGCTGGCGCGCGCACACACAGGCACCAACACACACATCGTTTCAAGCCGGGTGTTTGTGAGCTCGTCCATGTAAACACGCATGCTCTCCATACATCCCCGCTGGCACATACACACGCACACACAGTTTTGATAGATTTTCGGAAGATAGGGACTTCGGAAGATAAAGACTTTCGGAACATAGAGTTATCCGAAGATAGAGATTTCGACAGATAGGCATTGCGGAACATAGGCATTTCGAAACATAAGGATTTTGACAGATAGGCATTTCGGAACCATACCATTCCGGAAGTAGGCACGGACATCAAAACGAACGCGGTGTCCATTTTTATATACAGTCTATGCTCACACTACAAAGTGGTGAAATGCGCAAATTGGAACAGACCTTCTCTCGAGCATGTTCTGGGTTTCCACAGTGTTGCCTGGTGGTGGGACATTTTCCTCCTGAGTGAGGCATCCAGGTGGTAGAGTAGCAGGAGGCCATGATCTCATTCTCTCGGTCACTGTCCAATGCTTGTGACCCTAGGTGAGACTCGGCTCTCTCCACCACAACACACCAATCTGCGACTGTCGCTGCCCACTTGTAAACAAGACATGGTACAAGTCCAGGTTCTCCAGTTGGGGCAGGACTCTACTGTTAAAGCCTCTAGCAGATGCTTCTTTAATCTCAGAGATGAAAGAGAGAGAAGATACAATCACGCGCCCTCGGAGGCAAGATGTGCAGTTTGTGCATGGATATAAGATTAAGCGTCGTCGTTAGTATGTATTGCATCTTGCAATGCATTATAGGTCATATTGATGGTTTACAGTTCATCCATGTTGTGCAATGCATTGTGGCATATCTTGAGGGATCATGTCTGTAGATCGAAGGTGCTTTAGACCGAAGTTCTATAGACCAACGTTTCTAACCTGAACCCAAACAAACCTACCCCTAACCCAGAGCGAATGCGAGGGAGATAGAGTGGGGAGTGGAGAGAGGCCGACGACTTACCGCTGTGTGGCGGACACCGATTTTGTGCTAAAATCTACTTGGAACTTTTTACTTGGGGGATTTTTGCCATTTTACTTGGCATTTATCTCTGTGTATATTAATCTGCATGTGTGGATGCACACAGCTTTTGGGTCTTTCCGCCCCGTGTCAAGGACTGAACACTGCATCACAACCAGTAACTCCAAATATTGCACGGAAACACTATAATTTATTTGCATGACTTTAAATTGGAGAGTTGGAATGGGGATTGGGGCGGGTTATGGGGCACAATGCCGAACAGTCATGCATGCTAATTTGTTTTATGATCTGTGCATGGGCCAGAACTGCCAAATGCAGACAAGCCAAAACCACCATTTGGCAGAAGTTATTCATAACATCCAGGTGTCCAGTTTCAGGACCAACAACTGATGCAGATGGCAAATTGTTCGCTGTCGGGCTGATTTTTGTCCACAGTCGGAAATGTAACAACGTACAATACTTTCAACACTTTTACTGGCCGAAATTCATTCACTGACTCACGCTGCAACCTTTTTGGGCATAACATTCGTAAGCTGCAGTAATCAGAGTATGTTGCTGTAGTCCTCCAGCAGAGGGCGTACTTAAAGAAGTAGCTCTAAAAGCTTGGAATTGAATGCAGAACTAGATTTGACTACATGCATATATCGCACACAGAATGGTTAGTTCAAAGTTAGCTAATGTGATACAGGTTTATATAGCAATGAAATACTGTAAGGAAGCGGAAAATAATGGATTTTTTAAAAGCCGAAAAAGAGGGAAAGACTCGTCGAGTCATTGACCTAGATTCCCGAGTCTAGTCCGAGTCTTTAGGACCCGAGTCGAGTCTCGAGTCCCGTTTTTGGTGATTTGAGTGACTCCCGAGTCAAGTCTTTTGACTCGAGTCTGCATCTCTGCAAATGGCTCAGTTGTGCACTATTTTAGTGTCATAAGTGTCCAGAATGGTTGGTCAAATTCTAGTGCACCGAGAGTGGCCCAAATGATGCCAGTTGGCGATCTAAACGGCCATCATGATAGCGGTCGCATGCCTCAATTTCCGACGGTTCTTCTCTCCGATATGGGTTGTTTAGGGGTAAGGGAAGGGGTTAAGTTTAGAGTAGGGGTTAGGGGTAAAACCCCAAGACCCATAATTTGGATGAAAATAGGGATTTCGGAACACAGTGATTTCGGAAGATAGGGGTTAAACCCATTTGGAAGTTCTGCAGGTCTGACATGGTAAATTTGCTGCCCCGACACAGAAGTGCCGCCGTTCCGACATGGAAGGGTCCGCGGTTCCGCCATGCTGGAAAGGCCATTCCTAACCCTAACTGATTTTTTTTTCTACAATAAATACTTTCAAATTGTTGACTCTTCTCTCTGTGACACATGCAGAGACAATCTCAAATACACATGGGGCTGTTTTGTCTATGGGACAGTATTTATTTTCAAGCAAACAATCCAGTTCCACCAATAAATTGATGTTCCGACGAGTATGATGCGCGTGCCACACTTATATCTGGGCGGAAAACGCCCCCGTTATTGCTCGCTTTACGCGCAAATAGACGTCCATCCACAGCCTTTAGCATGTGAACACTGTACAACTAAATTCTAAATGTAAAATATTGAGTATGTATACTAAATAATGTTGGGGTTCATACTGAAAAATATTGAGTGCATATAACTAATATGTTGGTGATTTTTGTGTTGGAAAAATAAGAATGCATGCATATATCATGTAATTTTTATTGAATGTTTAAATATATCTACTCAATTTGTCTATGCTTAGCATTGTTGTTCGTATCTACATCCAGGGCTTCACTTGAACTTACTTAATTTTTGACGTTAACTTTATTTGACCTCACATCAATTTGTTCACCAATTTTATTGAGCAGAGGCCTCTTTCAGTATTGTGGCTAGACGAGTGTGAGTGCAATGAAAAAAAAAAAAACCTCATCAGATTGACTTTCCATCTCCCAAAATGAGTAATAACCACCAACGTAATGGAAAAGGCGGGTAAGCAACACCACAGAAGACACTCGACCTGGGAATATGGGTCATTGTGATTTGTTAAGGATTGAATAATTTAACATCAGTGATGAGTTCTCACCTGGCATCTTCAATGACCCAAACATGTAGTGGTGTATGTAACCTGTGTGTCTGAGCAGTGCATCATGGGTAATTCACTTAGTCACGGTTCCAGTGCACTGCGCGCACAATAGACGATGCTGGGTGTCATATGAGTATGAGGGGCCGTTTATACGACAAGATCATGTCTGTAGACCGAAGGTGCTTTCAGCCGAAAAGTTCTATAGACCGAAGTTTCTAACCCGAACCCTAACCTAACCCTTAACCCATAGCAAGTGGGGAGTGGAGAGAGGTCAGCGACTTACCACTGTGCAGCGGCGCTCGGATTTGTGAACCTTCGTTGTAAAACGTAAAACATGTGAGCAGAACTTGCACTTGGCCGAGGGCAGCCCACCCATTCTTTCCATTGTTCTTGGGGTGAGGTAGGTTCGATGAATATAGTTCAGATGGATTTGATGATGGTTGGGATTATGAGAAGCGAGAGCAGCTGGATCAGTCCGTCCCAGTCTGGGGTCGGGGTCAGCCCTATTTTCCGAAGTCCCAATGTTCCGAAATCCCTATGTTCCGAAAATGTATGGGGCATTTCGGAACATAGGGATTATAATAGGGCTTAAGTTTAGGGTAGGTGTTAGGGGTTGCATACATACATTTTCGGAACATAGCAATTTCGGAAGATAGGGACTTCGGAACATAGGGGTTAAACCCTGGGGTCAGCCCTATGTTCCGAAATCCCTATGTTCCGAAAATGTATGGGTCATTTAGGGGTTAAGGTTAGGGTAGTGGTTAGGGAAGGGGTTAGGTTTAGGGTAGGTGTTAGGGGATGCCCCATACATTTTCGGAACATAGAGATTTCGGAACATAGGGGTTAAACCCCCAGTGTGGACGTCAGCTAGCCAGAGACGAGGGTGAGGAATTTTCAATAAAAGAAGGAAACAAGGGGTATGCGGTGGCAGAGTGGTTATAGAGTGCGACCCCTGCGGCAGGTGCGAGGTCTGGCTGAGTATGCTCGCTAGGTGATTGGAGTGGGTGCAGCAAAATGTTTGAATCTATTTCATAGGCGTGTAACACGGACACTCAATGTGCAATGGGCAGTATATGCCACCTAAATGGCATATGACATAATACGCTATACTGTATTATGTCCGTATTGTACTATTTCTTGTACCAGAATGACGAAGAAGACCCGCATGACATCACAAAGGGAGGGATTTCAGAACGATATTGTGGGCTGGAAGGACTAGAAAGTCAAGTTCAATCATTGGCACAATTCAAATACGGGAAAAAAATGTGTTTTGATATCTGCTCCACTTTAATAACTGTCTTCAGGAATCATAACAATTGTTTCGTTTCTCTTGCATTGGGCAGGCGGCATCATTTCCACCGGGGACATGTCCCACTCACTTTTTCTGACAAGCTGTTTTGTCCCTTACACTTTTGCCAACCGCCATGATACCCAAAATAAATTAAGAAAAAAAGTTTTAAAAAGGAAAAAAAATGCACATGCCTATATTCATCAGACACTCTTATTGATCTCAGGCACTCCCATAACCGGTTTTCCATGCTTCAAATAACCCTGGATAAAACCTAGAAAACATAACATTGCCATACACATTTGTGCATGTTTTCTTTTCATACCAAGTCACTACAAAATAACCGGTTTTCCATGCTTCAAATAACCCTGGATAAAACATAGAAAACATAACATTGCCATACACATTTGTGCATGTTTTCTTTTCATACCAAGTCACTACAAAATGAAAAAAGTTTTTGTAGTGAATTTAAAGAAAAAATAACACATAAATAACGTTCACTTGGCAGATCATTGTGAATTTCTCCAGGAAGTCCGGCCGGCCATAGGGCAACCGCGGCGGGAGAGTCGGTTGTTGTTGTTCGGAGCCTCCTCCGTTTGCTTGGTGGCTGCCGTGGTTGTGATGGTGGTGATGCGGAATCATTCCGCCCATCAGGGACGACTTGGCGTTTTTAATTTTGCTGATGGTGGTGGAGAATGAATTAGAGCGATGTGCTCGCTCTCTCTCTACCGCGCACTTACATTAGACCCGACATACTCCAGGTGTATGGGGAGGCTATTTTCATTCATTCTCCACCATGATCAACAAAGTTAAAAACGCTGTGTCGTCCCTGGTGGGGACCATCACAACCACAATTTGGGGAAGGACAGCCACCAAGCGAACGGTTTAACCCCTATGTTCCGAAGTCCCTATGTTCCGAAATCTCAATGTTCCGAAAATCTATGGGGCAGCCCCTAACACATACCCTAAACCTAACCCCTTCCCTAACCACTACCCCAACCGTAACCCCTAAATGACTTATACATTTTCGGAACATAGGGATTTCGGAACATAGGGCTGACCCCAAGTGAACAGAGGAGGCTCCGAACAGCAGCAGCAACAACAGCCGTCTCTCCCGCCACGGTTCTCCTACGCCCGGCCGGACCGGCTCACCTCAGAGTTCCTCCAGTACTCCACCAAGCACGCGTCCCGACTGGTATTGACAAACTATTGAAACCTTACCCTAACCGCTAATCACAGCCTTATCCAGGACAAACGCAAGGAGAGAGAGTGGGGAGTGTGGAAGAGTGGATGCCGGCGCACAGCAGTACGTCGCTCACTCTCTCCCCTCTCTGAGTGCTCTTAAATACGTTCACACACTATCTTACGCTCATCCTTGTCATATTTGAAGGCAGGCCGAAAATGCTTTACTAAAACTACAATCAAGTCACACATAACAAAGTGATTGGCCTGTTCCCACTAGAAAAAAACAAGAGCATGCTCTACAGACAAGTTTATGCGTTAAAAACGCAAGGGGGGACATTCTGTCCCACCCTCTGAAACGCACTTCCTGTGTCTGTATAAGCCTGCCTGTGTAAGTCATCGTAATGGGCCGAAATGGATGGATTCTCACACACTGTTTTGCATAAATATCGATGAAATACAGTCAATGCCTATATTGATCAGACACTCTTATTGTAAAGAAAGAAAACATAACATTGCCATACACATTTGTGCATGTTTTCTTTTCATACCAAGTCACTACAAAATAACCGGTTTTCCATGCTTCAAATAACCCTGGATAAAACCTAGAAAACATAACATTGCCATACACATTTGTGCATGTTTTCTTTTCATACCAAGTCACTACAAAATGAAAAAAGTTTTTGTAGTGAATTTAAAGAAAAAATAACACATAAATAATGTTCACTTGGCAGATCATTGTTTGCACACTGTTTTGCATAAATATCGATGAAATACAGTCAAAATCCGAAGTTATTCACCAGTGTGATCACATTCCACTTCTGGACCAATGGGATGGCTGTATTCACTTAAGTCTGACAAAATGAGTAAATGGAGCGGGTTGCGCAGATTATTGAATCATGAGTTTGTGGGGCATAGATCCGCACTTTCGGGTAAAGAATAGCACAGCGCAAGTTACCACCATGCTTTTTAAATAACAGAATAGGTGTGTGCTCCCACCAAACAGACAAGTTCAAAAATAAGTCAGAACGCAGTAAATGCTGGAGGTCATATTTAGGGTTAAAATTTCACCGGATCTGTCTGGCGAACGATGTTGCATACATGAAGAGGGGTAATCATAGAACGGTTCTTGTTCAACGGAGAGAGAGAGAAAAAAGATAAAGATGCATAAAAACCACAAAAAATGAAGCAAAGACCAATAGGTCAACAATAACTTGAAAATGACCAGGAAGTATTGTTATACCGACACAAAATAAAACAGAAACCACATTGGCTGTCAGTGCTTTGGATGGAAAAACCTCAGGCATTTTACATTCACAATAAAATATGACAGACTTATGGGGGAGTGTCTTTTGCACATACTGGAAACGTTAATACGTTGAGAGACGTCCAGAGAACATAACGACTCTGTGCAACGTTGTTTTTGAAGCGTCTATTTGTTGTTCTTCACAACTCAGTTGCCCTTTTGAGAAGACACATCACTCAAACGAATGCATGTCATCACTTTTGGCTTGCTATTGCTGTTTTCAGGGGTAAGGTCTTTGCAGAAACTTCCACATCCATTGCTTGTTTGGATGTTTATTACTCAGGGCTGGGAAGTGATTGTTGAAATGATAAATCAACTAATCTGTTATTTGTTTTACTTGAAAGGAAAATCCCCTTCACATGAAGTATCAGTTTAGCAAAGGAAAAAGATCAACCTTGATAACTCAAAATATAGTACATTTAAGTCCTTCTTAACCAACAAATTGTTATGGTGTGTAATACATTTGACATGGCATGGCTAAGCACCCAGAAAAGTCGAAAGCATCAAGGGTTTTAGTCCCTGTTTATTTGTACAATAGTGACACCACAGGGGCCATATATAAAAAATCTCTGTCTCCTTCCTCTCCTCTTCTTTGTGGAGGATTGGAGTTCAAGTGGTGAGTCTCTAGAAAAACTAAAAGTTGTTGGATGATGTACATCTTGGTTATGGACGTCAGAAGCTGAAGCAATAGACGAATTTACGGGCTACAAACATTTAGAAAATACGACTTGGACGTTACTCACTCGGTGTGTTGACATGTTGTTCTGGACTAATGGGATGGCTGCATTCAATCGGAAGTCTGACAAATATGAATGAATGGAAAGGGTTGCGCACATTATTGAATCATGTATTTGTGGGCCATAGATCCGTACTAGAACATTTGGGTGTGTAATAGCACAGCACAGGTTACCACCATCCTTTTAAAATAATGCAATAGGTGTGTGTGCTCCCACAGAATAGACTAAAAAAATAACGGCATTGGAAGTCATATACCGGGTACAATTTTTTTTCAACAAACTTTACAGTGAAACGATGGTTATTTGATGGGGCCGGATACTTCAGCATGTTGCGGCACAAGTCGTCCGCGAGCTGCACAAGCCGGACGACGTCCGCCACACGCACCTGCCGCTCTTCTCCTCAACGCGGTTCAGGATTGGTCATCCCCCTCCTTAAAAGGAAGACGCTGCCCTGGGTCTGACACAGTGGAATAAAATTCCCTTGGTAGGTACTTGACCAAGGTGAACCGTTATAGTACTACACTGTCTCAGTCTAGACCAGGGGTTCCCAACCTTTTTCCCAAGGACCCCCTTTCCCAGCCCAAAGCAACTCGCGGACCCCTAAAAAAATGTGTATATATACACACAAACACACATATTTTTTCTCTCTTTTTTAAAATTATTTATCAATGATATGTAGACAGACTTCCCATAACCTCAAGTCATCTTTGTAAAATAATTACCGGTAATTGGAACACAAAATAACATAGTAGCAACATTTGGAATACTGTGAAAAGCTGCATATTATACCTTTAAATTGACGAACAAATGTGTATCTATTAATAACAATTAATAAAACCGTCAGGGTCAACATTTAAAAAATTACAATTCACTTGATATAAATATATGATTATAAAGATATTGTAATGGAACCCGTGAAGTGTTTATTGTCATGCAAGTTTAATAATAACGAAACATTGGGTGAACTTAGATTATTTCACAGTCATTTTCTTACCTGACAAAATAAAGACTTAACTTGTTTTGGTTGTGTGGTTCCGCACAACCAAAACGGAGGAAGTACAATCATAATAATGATAATAATTTAATAATGACAGCGGGAGGTGGAGAGGGGAGGGTGAGAGTTGGATAGTCGAATTGTTAAATACAATAACGCGGTCACTGCATGTGCGCATACACTCGTACACACGCACACGCGCGTCCACTCCTCGCGTCCATGCAAGGAATACATTGCTTTGTTAACACAGGCTGCATCGGAAAGAGAAGAGAAAGAAGAAAAGACAATAGAAAATTATTTAATAAAGATAGACGGGGTGGGC
>OMKY01052339.1:4571-17103 GCA_900302395.1 Bregmaceros cantori | reverse complement strand
CTACGACGCAGGTTTGCAATCTCTGAGTGCTTCTAGTTTTAGGTTACTAATTTTTCATTCTTTTTGGAGAGAGATAGTGACAGTTTTAAATCGGATTTGCGACGGTGCCTGACAGCCAGGTCTCCTCCCCCTCCCCCTCCGTGGGTGTTTGGAACAGTGTGCGCGCGCAACTGTGCGTGTGTCTACCCTGCCTCTATCTCGAATTACAGCTTTGACCGTGAATTTTAAAAATCTATCTTTTTGTCTGTGTCGCGCCTGCATACCGGGCGCTGTGTGTGTGTGTGTGTCTGTGTGTGTGCGGGGTGGGGGGTTGAAGAGATCGGGAAGTCAAGTCGACAGTGTATGTGTGTGTGCGCGTGTGTGTCTGTGTGTGTGCGGGGTGGATGGTGGGGGGTTGAAGAGATCGGGTAGTCAAGTCGACAGTGTTTGTGTGGATGTGTGCGTGTGTGTGTGCGCGTGTGTGTGTGTGTGGGGGCGTGAAGAGATTGGGGTCGAACATGTCGGGGGGGGTGGACATCGCGCAACCTATCAGTCGGCAAGAGAACTCCATTAACATGAATAGGGGCGCGTTATTTGCAGCGCCTTTAACCGCTCCACCAATCGAGGTCCACACCGTTCGCTACTCTGCTCTCGAACATCACCCAGACCCGAACAGACCTGCCCGCCGTTATATCCAAGGAGAGAGAGAAAGAGAGAGAGAGAGAGAGAGATATGACATCAACATATGTGCCAACAGTTCCCAACGGGTGTCGCTAAAGCCAAGTTAATGTAACGAGTAGCGAAATGTACTCCAAAAGTAAAACAGTCCATCTCTGCTCCTCAGCCCCTCTAATTCATAGGCGCTGGTGGTGGTGGTAGGGGGCGGGTCTGTTTTCGGACTGCACGTTAAAGCTCTTCTTCGTTTAAAAATAAAATGCAGTTTCAACCTAATACATTCGATTATTTTGTTAATTTATTATTTTTCTTTATTTTAGCTCCAAACATGACTATTACATTTTTTTGGGGAGGTTTCCACCGTTCTAAAATATGTTTTATTTATTTAGAGGCAAAATATCATAAATTTGACAATTCCATATTCAGCATGTCATCCCATCTTTAAGTAAAGTTATTGTTACCTCAGCAAAATTTTACTTAAGTCATTTTTCTGGCTACTCTACCCATATCTGGTTATCCCCAATATAGGATATCGAACGTCAGTGACGTCGGTCTGTGAAGTTCTTTTATTTAGCGTTTCGGCGATTCTAATAATATTATCCGACAGATACTATAAAAAGGTGCCCTATCAGTGTATTTCTAATTTTTACTCAAGTAAGAAATCTGGGTCCTTTTGCCATCTCTGCCTGCGTCACACGAACTGCGTCACACGCAGGACATACCAGAGGCTGACGTGAATGAAATAGAATGAGTCACTGGTTGAGTTAGATGTTAGCTGCTAAAGCATTAGTAGCGCCGCTAGCGCCCTGTGTCCACATGAGAAAGCTGTTTTAATAAAGCTTTGCCGCACGAATGGTGGCCGCTGCCTCGTTGTTGTTCCGATGATCAGTGCCGCTGGTTCAGTCTAAAACACAATAATAGATCATCGTAGAGAAACAAGAGGAGGAAAAAAAAAGATCCAACTCCATTGACAATAGATGGCATTTTGTCCCGCCGGGATGAAACACACTTCCGGTGTCTGTATGAGTTCCATTTAATCTCGCCGTATTGGACCGCGGTGGCTCACAAAAAAAATACACAAAATGCTCAGCATTTCAAAATCCAACCACTAGATGTGGCTCTGTGACCAGTTACACATCACCTCCCTTGCATCGTTCATCATTTACATCAAAATCCAACTTGAAGTTACTCACCGAGTGGTCATATGTTCTTCTGGACCAATAGGCTGGCTGCTTCTACTAGTTCTTCCAAAAGGAATGAGACAATGGAACGGGTTGAGCAGATTATTAAATCATGCGTTTTTGGGTCACAGATCCGCATGAGAGCATTTGGGTGTGGAATAGCACACTGCAAGTTACCACCATCATTTTTAAATAACCCTGTAGGTGTGTCCTCCCACTGAAGAGACATATTGAAAAATAGCCAAATACACTGCAAGTTAATGACACCGAAAGTGACGTTTAGACACCGGAAGCACCCCCGAACTCGTCTATTAGGCTGCACAATTACATTTCAGTAGTCAATATATGCTATTAAATTTTCGTTTTACCAAACCGGTCCCCCATTCCGCTACACATGAAAGAGCAAATGTACAGCACATCAGAGATGGCAAAAGTACAAGAATTTCTTACTTGAGGCAGGATTTCTGCCAGTGTCAGACCTGGTGAACTGTGAACTAACTCTAAACTAACTTTTTTTGGCTTGGGAAAGTTCCCTTAGAAGACTACAAATCCTTGGGAAAGTGCTCTTAGAAGACTACAAATCCTTGGGAAAGTCCCCTTAGAAGTCTACAAATCCTTGGGAAGGTGCTCTTAGAAGACTACAAATCCTTGGGAAAGTGCTCTTAGAAGACTACAAATCCTTGGGAAAGTGCCCTAGGAAGACTACAAATCCTTGGGGAAAGTGCCCTTAGAAGACTACAAATCCTTGGGAAAGTCCCCTAGGAAGACTACAAATCCTTGGGAAAGTCCCCTAGGAAGACTACAAATCATGTAGTATAAATAGTCTTGCTTTAACCATGTCTTTTGTCCCCCTGTCCCAAAACCAGGCCTGGCGGGCAACCTGCTCACATGTGCGGTCATCTCTAAACACAAGAAGATGCGAAACCCGACCAACCTGTACCTGCTGAGCCTGGCTCTGTCTGACCTGCTGCTGCTGCTGTTCGGCATGCCTCTGGAGGTGCTCACAACTGTTACGGCCGATTTATACTTCTGACGCGTAGCCTCTGCAACCGTACCAGCAAAACTGGTTCGCGACTAAACCCAAGCGGCATTTGGTGTGTACTGTTGCAGAAGTGTAATCTGTGAACTAAGGCCGCATGCACACCGCAAGTTGAATTTATCACTCCACGGGCTAACCCGGGGCAGGTTTGTCATGGTTGTAGTACCAACGAATCGTCCACACATCGCGCATGATTATAACGATCATTGGTTCTTGGTATACCAAACTCCGCCCACGTGTCACGTCACCCATACCAAACTCCGCCCATGTCTCGATTTGAATAATTTGACTGGCACATCCGTATACGGGCGACAGCTGCGTGATTTGCCCAGACGCAATGTACCGTCTAGCGGTGTGCAATGCGTGGACAATTCATTGGTTCTGGCTCGCCAGGTTTCCTGAGACACATTTGTAAACAAATGCATGTGCTAGAGTCGCACGTGTGCTCAGCTCCTCAGAGCGAGTGGTGTGCAGGCGCGTGTGTGCTGGCCCGAGAAGGATTCCTTTTTTATAAGCCATCGGCGCAGCGTCAGAATTGAATATATGGTGCTGCCCAGTAGCTCAGTTGGTTAGGCAGAGCGCTGGAAAGCACACATATGCTTTAATGCCCCGGTGAGTCGGTGGTGTGGATCTCAGCACTGACGTATTTCCCGCATGTCTGCCCGTTTCCGCTAACCCTATTAAATAAGGCTTGGAAAAAACAGCCTGAATGGGCTGGAAAAAAACATTTAAAAAAAAAGAATTGAATATATGGTCCTGTTCTATGCTGTGTAATGTGTTGGAGACAGCAGGAGGAGAGATAAACGGCAGTCTGACCACCTGTGTTGTAAATATCCCTTTCCGTACGATGCAGTAGAGTTGCAAACGATTCCTCGATGATCAAATTTGTTGGCAATTATTTCAGTGATAATTAAATCGGCAGTGATTAATTGTTTCCTTGATTGGCCCATTCTCCGCTCAAACGTGTTTAAGATTTGTTGTTCCCAATACCAGTCTCCATTCCCAGTGTCATGGTCCTAATACAATAAAGACAGCACGTAATCTTGGGTGAAAACCCAATATGTTAGAACTTAGCACAGAATAGTAGGCTCTTCCATGTTAATTCTAAAAAATGGAAATGTTAGCAATGCAATGTTTATATTGAAAACTTAAAAAATAATAAAATAAAATTAAAAAAAGAATATAAAATAAAAAATAAAATAATAATAATAATAATAATAATGCTGATATTCAATCTGATTTGAATAGAAAAATTAACTGATTAATCGTCAGTAAAAAATGGGCAATTAAGGGTTTAGGGTTACGGAAGGGTTAGGGTAGTGGGAGTTAGTTTGTTTAGGGGTTAGGATTAATGTAGAGGTTAGGGAAGGTTAGGGTCAGGATTAGGCTGAAAATAGGGATTCGAACGTAGGGGTGTAACCGAGGCCCCGATACGATACGATGAGCTTACGACACGGCCACTCACAACAAGTCATGTGACGCAGGTGTACGATCTGTGGTGTAACTACCCCTTCCCGTTCGGCGCCGGCGGCTGCTACTTCAAGACCTTCCTGTTCGAAACGGTGTGCTTCGCCTCCATCCTCAACGTCACCGTGCTGTCGGCCGAGCGCTACCTGGCCGTGGTCCACCCGCTCAAGACGCGCTACGTCTCGACAAACCGCCACTCGCAGCACGTCATCTGCGGCTTGTGGGTGGCGTCCATGGTGTGCGCCATACCCAACACTGCGCTGCACGGAATCTTCCGGCTCCCGGGACACGAGGCGGAGTCGGCCATATGCACGGTGCTGAAACCGTTGTGGATTTATAATCTTGTCATACAGGTTTGTTGGACCAGTACCTTTGAATGCTCCCAAATAAATCTAGGATAGTTACATTCAAACAGAACAGGGCTTGAAAACAAAATAATTTTTTTAAAGTTCCGTTCCGAAGGGTTCAGGCAGGCCTATGCTTAACGTTTTCGTTCTCGGAACCGTTCCACCACCAAAATATTGGTCCTGAGCGCGTTCTGAACGCAAAAATTTAGTTCCTTATATTGTGCAATTTTAAGTTTAGAATTCAAAATATATTTGGTGGACTTTCAAACTTCAGTGCAACTGTATTAACGTGAAACCGGCTTTAAAACACCATTACATTCACTTCCTCTTCTGTCCACAAGATGGAGGCCAAGATGGATGGGGCTTGATGACCGACAGTGAAAGTTGGATGGATGCACGCCCGGAAAGTTGTCTCCCAGACATAGGATATTTTCAAACATATAGAGAACGGAAAAAAACGTTGTTAACCGGTTTTGTGGATTTCATACATGAGGGAGACGCTGCCATTATTAGATTAAAATTAGATTAGATTTAAAATGGATGGACACATGAGTACTGCTTTCCAAAAGAGTTTATTTCGATTTTGGGTTTTTTTTGGACCACTGAAATGCCTCAAACGTCTTTGACCCATATATATACTCTGACCATGTAAACACGGCGTAAATATGGATCCGATTGGTAAGTGTCCATGTGTACAGGTGAAGCAGATTATATTTGATCCATAGACTGTATATAAAGTAGACGCAGTGTGCGTGGCGTCATCCTATTGCTTTCATCAGTCGGGTTGAAGCAGCCGACTGCGCGCTGCCATTGTTGAAAGTACCGTATATCCGGAGACAACGAGAGATAAAGAGAGCTATACAGAGTCACGTTTGTGAAATTATGACCCCCCCTCACACAATTAACCGATAATTATCCTGGCAATATACGTTAAAACATCAATTAGGAAAGATCTTTAAATAGTTTAAACAGGCTGCTAAAATTTAAATATTTGCATTCGAATTCCCATAGGGCTCGGATTTAGGAGACTAGCCTCCCCCCATACCAACCCGGAAGTAGGCACGGACAACAAAACGAACGCGGTGTCCATATTTATTTACAGTCTATGATTTGATCCATCTAAATTTATTCAGATCAAAAAAAGTGTCCATATCAAGAGAATCTTATAATGTCCTCATCCTCATTCAACCAGGGGTCCGAGGACCCCCAGGGGGTGCGCGGGGACACCCCAGGGTGTCCGCGACTCTGCGGAGGAATTAGTTTCAAACCAGGGATCCGCAAAAGGTCTAAATGTGTTGCCATGATACAGTCTTCCACCATCTGGGTGCTTGTTTCATTGTTAACAAGCACTAAGATACACATTTTAGCAGCAGTTTAAAGTGATACTATGCATTTGTTTCCACTGGATTTCAAATGTTACCGCCATTTGTCCGAAATCGCTCCCTATCCCCTGCTCCCTACCCCCCATATAGTGCATTCAACAGCAATGGCCGAGAATTTTAATAAAATATAATTATAAGAAATCTAATTATAAAATTCAACAATCATCACAAAAATCAGAAGTACTTACATTTATATCTATTGGCCGCCATTTACTCCCGCCGTGACATGTTTGTGAAGTTTAGGTTATTTTTAAAATGTCTCGCAATGCATTATGGGTTATATTTCTTCGTCTTCGTATGGGTTATATTTCTTCCTCTCACTGCTTTTTGCCGTGCACTGTGGGATACTTTCAGTGCACTATTTAGTGTACATGGAGAATTCAGACACCCCTACAAAATGGCGTGCGCCCCATATAGTGCGCTATATAGGGGGATATGGAGCGATTTTGGACACAGCTAGTGTCTATTTCTCTTAAAAGGGGTCCCCAAAGCCAGGAAAAGGTGAAGAAGGTTAACTCATTCAGTGCCAAAGACGCCTCATCAAGTCTTTCGTTCTTCGTTTTTTTAATTGTAAAAACACCATCTAGCGGCCACCATCGGCACTGCACCCGCATTAATTCAGAAATCAGATATCAGCATTTCAGTGATAGCATAGACGGTATATAAAAATGGACACTGCGTTCGTTTTTGATGTCCGTGCCTACTTCCAGGTTGGTATGGAGGGAGCCTCGTCTCCGGAAATCGCGCTCTATGGTAGTTTCCAATACAAATATTCCAATCTTAGCAGCCTGTTTTAACTTATTTAAAGATCACAAACGCGTCAGATTTGGCGTTAATATTTTTTATTTCAGCTCCCATAGGATCCCATTCATTGTGACTCAATGAATGGCGCCTCTAGCAGACAGTACCACCGGAAGAAGTCGCGTGTGGGGTGTCTCTCTCTCTCTCTCTCTGTCTCACATAGCGTATAGCTCTCTCTACCTCTCCTTGTCTCCGGATATACGGGTATACCAACCATGTTCTATCAGTCTTGAAAAAAACACTCATATGTTGAAAAAAACCTCAGCACTGGAACGTGCTGAATTTGAAAAGAGCCGGCACTGGATGAGTTAAACCCCCGTGTGTATTCCACAAGGTGACCACAGTGTGTTTCTACCTGGTGCCCATGGTGCTCATCTCCGGCCTGTACTTGCTGATGGCCGTCCACTTGGACCGGGCGCGGCGAAAACCTCGCGAGTACCTGGGCAAGAACTGCAGGTCCAGCACCAAGACCATCATCCAGCTAGAGACCGGATCCCGGAGACAGACCACCAAGATGCTGGGTGAGTGGCATTAACCTAGCGGTTAGGCAGATATGAATATTTGAAAACTACATTATTTTTAAAAGTTCCGTTCCCAACGCTTCAGAGAACCGTTCCGCCACCAAAATATCGTCCCTGAACCGGTTCGGAACGCAAAAATTTCATTTGTTCTTAATGTTCCTTATATTGTGCAATGTTACGTTCTGATATAGTTTATAAAGAAATATAATTGGTGGACTTCAATGCAACTGTATAAACGTGAAACCGGGTTTAAAACGCCATTACGGAGTCCGCGTTCGCCGAGTGGTTATGGACACCGCATGTTAGTGGCGCTGTGTCTACCACAGCGTCCGCAGTGTCGCGAGTTCGACTACGATCGTCGACTTGTCTGCAATGTCTACCCCCGATCTCTTCAACCCAGTTTCCGACTAATCCTATCCAATAAAGATGGAAAAACGGCGCTGACGCCCCAAAAAACGCCATTACGTTCACTTCCTCGTCTGTCCACAAGATGGAATCCCAGATGCATGGGCTTGATGGCTGACAGTGAAAGTTGGATGGATGCACAACTGGAAATAGTCTCCCAGACATAGGATATGTTCAAATACATGGAGATCAGAAAAAAAAGTTTTTAACCGGTTTTGTGGCTTTCATAATGTTCCGTTTCTGTTCCGGACAAGTTGAAGAAATATATTTTTCGTATACGTTTCCGCTCCTCATAAAATTATGTAAAATTCTATTCGTTTCAGTTTTCGTTTTCGTTCCTTGAACCGCTTCGGAGCCCTGACAGAGTAGCCATAAAAATATTTAGAGTAAAACCATTGTTACCTCAGCAAATATGACTCAAGTAAAAGGTAAAAAGTAGTCAAATTGTTACTCAAGTAAAAGTAAAAAAGTACTACACAAAAAAGTTACTTTAGTAGCGAAAGTACTGAGTAACTTCCAGAAAAGAGTGTAATGGGCACATTAAGCTCTGGGATCCGTAATGGCCGACGCAGACCTGTGACGTCACTGAAGCTACAGCTCGATTATGGAACTCCCTCCTCCTGCATATCAGGACTGTAAGGTCACTAGACCATTTTAAATCTTTGAAAACCCATTCGTTTTCACTTGTATTTTGTTTCTCTTAATAATGTGTATTTTTTTTCTAATGAGATACAAATAATAAATTGATTAAATTGTCAGGAACCGCGACGAACATAGGACTCAATAGCAGCAGTTCTCAGAAATTAACGTTACTATTTTAATTTTACTATTTCACTATCCACTAACGCCAGAATCAGAATACCCGGGATAAGACAATGAGTGCAATAACTGGATCGGGAATGGAATACACACACTTCGGATTGAAGTCGAAGGGGCAGACTGGGAGGCGGACGAGTAGTAATAGAAAAAAAAATAGTAAAGGCTCTGTCAACAATATATAATAAAAATATTACGCAGTCAAAAGTAATAAAATATAATAAAACTAGAAGCACTCAGAGATTGCAAACCTGCGCCGTAGTCGTACAAAAAAAAAGTAATTTTAGCGCTAGCAGTATGTGTGGCAACCCATTATCTGGCTGGTGAGCCAGAACCAATGCGTCGCACATCGCTAGACGTTTGTCATAGTTATGAAGCTGACGCTGTTGGACCTAAACAATCACTCCGATTTTTACATGGAAACGTCTCATTGACCACCCTGTGCACTAACCAGGTAAGGAACTTTCCATCCATCTATCTGTAGGTGTTGGTGATTAAATACGATTATATTGCTTGGTGCAGGCACGGGAGTCACGGCCACGTGGCGTGACGTCACTACAGAGAACGGGGATTGTTCACCCCGTTAATAATGAAGTATGAATATTGTTACTTATAGGCTACAGAAATGCACCAAAATGTAATCACTTCTTTTGTCATTTCCAACAACTCTGCAAAATTTAATTTGGATCCGTGCTCAACTTTCTCAGTTATCCATCCAGGGGACAAACCAACGCGACCAAAAACGTAACGTGCTCCGCCCCGGCACAGGTTCTAGTAAGATATATTCTAAAGTGACACAGAACGTAACAAGTTACGAGAGCAGCATACAGGTGGCTGAAAGTCAGGCGCAGGCACTTGTGCAGCAAGGTAGGCAGGCGACCTGACAGATAAGTGTGGATCTGGGCTTATATAGAGGGAGAGTTGATGAGGGAAGCAGGAACAGCTGGTGGGGACGCATGCAGAGTATGGGCAGAGCAGCCATGAAAAATGCCTTAAGCAAAAGTATTGTTACCTCAGCAAAATATTATTAAGTAAAAGTAGTCATCCAAATAGTTACCCAAGTAAAAGTTAAAAAAGCACTCCATAAAAAAGTTCCTTAAGTAGTGAAAGTACTGAATAACTTTCAGTTAAAAAAAATTAGGACAAGATACAGAAAAGATACAGAGAGATAGAGACTGAAAAAGAGCGCCCGAGAGAGAGTGACAGAGAGCACCCGAGAGGGAGAGAGAGATATATGATGCCAACATGTGTGCCAACATTTCCAACGGGTGTCGCTAAAGTCCAAGTTAATGTAACAAGTAGCAAATTACTCACGTCTCAGTAAAAGGTGTTTTTTTCACCTCAAATGTACTTGAGTAAAAGTAGAAAGTAACATTTGAGAAATAAAAAGTAAAAAAATTACACACATAAATTGTAACAGAGTAAATGTAATGCGTTACTGCCCATCTCTGGGAATGAGGACGTGTGCAGAGGGGAAGAGAGGGGATGGTGACCTAGCTTAGCTGTTAGGTCTGCTGGAAACTCTATGGTACATTAACTTGGCCGCTTTTTGTGGTTGTTGCAATACACTTAATGGCCACATGGGGGTGAACAGATGTCATTTTTATTCATTATTCTGATCAGACCATAGACTGTATATAAAAATGGACACCGCGTTTGTTTTGATGTCCGTGCCTACTTACGGGTTGGTATGGGGGGAGCCTAGTCTCCTAAAACCGAACCAATCTTAGCAGCCTGTTTTAACCTATTTAAAGATTGTTTCTAATTGATTTTTTAATGTATATTGCCGGGATAATTATCGGTTAATTGCGTGAGGGGGGGTCATAAATTCACAAACGCGTCAGATTTGGCGTTAACATTTAATTTCAGCCCCCATAGGATCCCAATCATTCTGACTCTGTCGTTGGCTCCCCTAGCGGACTGTACCACCGGAAGAAGTAGCATGTGGGGTGTCTCTCTCTCATATACTGTATAGCTCTCTCTATCTCTCCTTGTCCCGGATATACGCATACTTTTACGGGTACTACCGGCCAGCCCCTCCGGCTACAGTCCGGCATCTGCTCCGGCCCATGGCCCATTGGGTTTCTGACAATGTGGCCCTCTGAGCAAAGTAGTTGAATAGCCCTAGTCTAGACTCAGTGTTTCCTTTGTTGCAGCCATTGTGGTGGCCGTGTTTGGCGTGTGCTGGGCTCCCTTCCACATTGAACGCCTGCTCTGGAGCTCGGTCAGCCAGTGGACCGACGCCATGCACGCCGCATACCAGTGCGTGCACATCCTGTCGGGCGTCCTCTTCTACCTGAGCTCGGCGGTCAATCCCGTCATCTACAGCATGCTGTCTACGCGCTTCCGCGAGTGTTTCCGGGAGCTGGTGTGCACGCACACGCCCGTCCGCCACGAATCCAGCGGACGTTACTCTCCGCCCTTTGCCACCACGGCGCTGGCTTCGGCGGTGGCGTCGGCCATGTTTCCGCGGGGGGAAACGGACCAGCGACCCCGAGGCTCCGGCCCGGAACAACAGGGCGGGAACTTGTTGCCCCTCTTGGCGCTCGGGAGATGTAATTGTAGGGCGTCCGTGCTCTGATTGGTCAGGCTGATATGGTTCCTACATTCTTATTGGTTTGCAGCGTTTGACTGGAGAAATGTCTACGTTGACACAAAGAAAAAGCTTATTAAAAGGCACAAAACCAAACGTATGTTTAATTAGATGTTTTTCCATGATTTCTAGATGCGGCAAACTCCCTCGTTCAAGTCTCAAGTCTTCTTGGGCAAGTCAAGTCATCAACATGCTGTAATTTTAGCCCCATAATCTGATTTTAATAAAGTCAAAAGCAAGCAATAGTTTGGCTTTCATAATAGTGTAATGGCAGCTCAGATAAGGTGTCCAACTAGAGGAAATGACCAGTCTTGATACGAGAATATGTATCATTTATTAAGCTATAATGGACATTAGCCGGGTATCGGCTAGCTAAGCTAAGCTATGAGCTAAGCAGGAAAACATGGCCAAACACTACACATCAGGAAGTACCGCTGATTTATAGCCGATGGGAGGGGACATCCAATGATGTCACAACTTGTAGCCAATCAGGACAATGGAGGCCTGACTCTATAAGTCACATTTACATAACAATAGCATTGTTTTTTTTTCCCTACTTCATCAAAATCAGATTCTGGAGGTAAAATTATAGCATGTTGACTTGACTTGGAGTTGACTTGGGACTTGCCTAAGAAGACTTGAACGAGGGATTTGGTCACATCTCTTCAGAGATGGCAAGTAGCAAAGTACAAATACTTAAGTACTGTACTTAAGTAAAGATTTGAAGTATCTGTACTTTTAGAAGTACTTTGTTCTGTGATTACTTTTTACTTGTACTGAGTACATTTTTAACAAAAAATATCTGTACTTCTACTCCTTACTTTTACCAAAACAGACTCGTTACTTTTTCTCTTTTTTGCACATTGACAGGGTACGATGACATGCACAATATGAGTCAGTAGGGGGCGCTGATGCACCGAGTACAGTCCCAGTTATTAAGTTAATAAGTGGTTTTCATTTAGTCCTGAGATATAAGCTAAATTGGGCTGGGTTGGTAGTCATTTATTCAAACAATAACTGACAAACTGACATTGGAAAAAAATGCATTTTACATACAATTTTCTTTCAAGTACTTTGTACTTTATACTTTCAAAAATACTTTTGAGTACATTTTAGAACCTGTACTTTTTACTTTCAAAAATACTTTTTGAGTACATTTCTGTGCATGTACTTTTAACTCTACTCGAGTAGCTATTTGGATCAGTACTTTGTAGTCGTACTCGAGTTGTTTTTTCACAAATGTATTTTACTCTTAATCAAGTAAGACATTTGGGTACTTTTGCCATCTCTGCATCTCTTCTAGTTTATTCATTGCTTTATTCATTT